>NJDC01006236.1:37443-54381 GCA_002245475.1 Calephelis virginiensis
AGGCTGCTGTTCCAGTTTATTCAGTTTCAACAATACACAAATATGGGCAGACCAAATGGCTACTAGTTGTATTTTGTTATAACACATAGCGACAGTTGTTGGAAATTTAGCTAGCCATATTTTTGATTAAGCTTTTGATTTTCAAATAAGGATCTGTGGGGCTATTCCGTATCTTTTTAGAGATGATTACTGGGTAAAGCGTACATCAAATAACTATCAAATGACGTGTATTGTATTTGCTATCTCCATTGTATTTTTGTCACTGGATATTGCAAATATAAAACACGTCATTTGACAGCTATTTGATGTACACTTTACAAAAAGATACAGAATCAAGGGGCTGAGGTTCTTTAAAGTGACAGGTAAAAAGCATATATAAACAGATAATTAACTCTAAATAGCGTCTACGAATTACTTTTTTCAATATTATTTAAGTTGCTGATTAAAATTTAAACTACGCTTATCAGTATGTATGTTAGTGTTTATTTGGATATGATAAGCTCATGTTTAGTTTAGTTTCTCAAGTTTATCACCTAGGCTGTATGAAATTCGGTTTGATCTAGTCTCTGATTCGATGCGATAAATTTAAGTTTCACATAAAAGAAATACATAGCAACACAATTCCACTTGAAAATAGTCTAAATTATTAACTAATAGATAAAACATGACTGAAAATGTTAAGTTTATATATCGGACAATAGCAACCTCTTAATGATTTCATTTCATTTTTATGTTAGTCTTGTTCTGGAAACCTTTTTATTTTTTAAAATCTTTCTCTACCTTTGTCATAGAAACTTGACAGATCATACATGTGTGTGATTAATTTGAATAGAAATAACAGGAAAGAAAGGTTAAAAAACGAATGGTCTTCAGAACTGGACAGTTCAAACGGATTTGTGAATTTAGAATTTATTTGCAAAGAATTAAAAAGAGGTTAAAAAAACGCTTCCTCAGAAGTGGACTAATAAGAAAATGAATTGAAATAAAAGTGATTTTTGTTATCCCAATATAAAAACACACATTTTATGTATAATTTTTTATCTACGATTTCATAATTACGACTTTATTCCGACTTTGGGTAGGATTGTGTTGCTAGCAACTTTATGAATATACATGTAAGTTAAATTGATAGCAACAATTGATAATAAAAAAAATATTTTTCTTTTCAGGATAATCAGCCAACAGATTGTGTTTTTATTGACTATCAACTTGCGAGAGAATCCCTTCCCGTTGCTGATCTGCTATACTTCTTTTTCAATTGCACAGACTACCAAACGAGAGCAAGACATTTTAACGACTGGCTGGATTATTATCATTCTAAATTAGACGAGAATTTATTTAACTTTGGTCTTAAAGTCTCAAACGTTTATCCAAGAGATAAGTTCGATTCAGATATTAGAAGGTATGCTAAAGGATACTTGGGATTTGCAATGCTTACTTCTACAGTTATGCTGAGACAAACTAGTGAAGCTGCTGCTGTCAAAGATGCGATGGCTGAAGTCAATGATGATAAATTAACAGATTTTCTGCAAATGAACCATTTGCAAAAAGAAACTTTGAGTATAATCAAGGAACGTCTGGAAGGTTTAATAGACAGTTGTATTGATTTTGGATTTATAAATGCTTTATAAAAATGCCTCTTACCGTCATGTATACAAATTTAAAACCAGCTTTTGAGTGCTCCACTATGTTTATTTTCTTGCAAAATCGTAATTTTTTTAAAAAAAATATTGTTTTCAACTTAAATTTTACGAAATGTTTATGGTTATTAATATATTACTATTGGTCGCCCATTGGTCGAAATTCGACCATAATACATTTTAATATCTTGTTGATAAGAACGCCATCTTCATTTCTCAAGACCAACTACTTTGTTTCCAAACTTTATAGTGCGCTATCTGTTATCTTTTATCGTTATAATCAATATATTTGTTTGTGTGTGTCAAATGCATGGTAGTGTGAGTAATATTTTATTTATTGATTCAATTTACTTTACAAGCATTATTTTTGAAAAATATTAGCGTTCTGCACTTTTGATTTTTGTAAAAAGTGTTCCAAAGTTTGGGCATCACGTGTTAATTAATATCTCGGTAATTACAACCCTAGCCATATTAAAAGGCAAAACACGCGTCCATTAAGTCTAGATATCTTTTTTTTTATTTTACTATTTTTGTATTTGTATTTAACTTACTATATGTTAATCCAGTCCCAACCAATAACTACTTATGTGCGTACGTATGTACATATATATTTATTTTGTGTGGAAATCCTCAAGGACCACTAAAGTTTCAGGTATCCATGAGAATTTCCAAACCTTCGGCACGGTAAACGGCAAATGTAATGAATGTAAAACCTTACAAAAAAAGTTATGTTGAGATTTTCTATATACAATAATATCATCATCACAGCATTTATCCCAGTTATATTTTTTATTTTTATGATATTGGAAGATTAACAAGCAGACGGATTTCCTGACGGTGTGAAATTCACGCCGCCTAGAGACACCTAAGGTAATAATGGTGCGTTGCCAACATGAGGCCAGGATGTTAGGCCTCAAGCAAAAGTAAATATATCGGTTACCTTTATCCTCCAAACCGAAATACGTCATGACGTTATGGCGGCAGGAATAGGTAAGGCGATGGTACCAATCCGGGTGAGTCGCTGCGAAACTCTACCACCTAGTTAGATGTCACGGTGTTAGTGACGGTAAGCCTGTGCTCGCCTAACATAATACATACGTACATACTAGTAGTAATCACTGACACACTGACGATTATCAAAATGTTTGGATACTTCCTGAAATGATAGATAGTCAATGTAATCTAAGTTTAGTATACAACCAATTCATAATCTTATGATTTTAACCCCCCTTCCCCATCACCTAAAATAGGAGGGTGAAAGTTTGTTTGAGACTTCAAAATCTTATGGTAATTCCTGAAGTGCTAGAAGCTGAAATTTGTTATGTAAGTAAACACAGTAAGTTCAGAATAATAAAAAACTAAACTAATAACTTTCGGCCCCCAACCCCTAAAATTGGGGAATAAAACATTGGCCTGATTTAGCGGCAAATGGAATATAGTAATCAACAAACTATCAAAGAAAAAAGACAAAGACAAAGAATGAGATATAAAAATCGGAACTGTTGATGTGCAAGAAATATACCCCAAAAAATGAAAAATAAATACTGAAAGGGTACTTAGTCGTGTAGCTTCAGAAGTTCGGCCCTACATGAGATCTGTTATCTTTTTCACAGGGCAAACCTTTATGGTTGTCTTGGCAACACTTTACATGCGCGATGGACTCCTAAACTACTTAACCGATTTGAATCAAATTTGCACACCGTGTGAGTTTGATCCAAATTGAAAGATAGGATAGCTTACATCTCAATTTATAATCAAAAAAATTAACATCCGAGTGAAGCCGGAATAGGCAGCTAGTAGTTTTATAAATAAAATGCTTCTGCCACTAAAAAGTGAATTATTATATGAGTAAATAAAAATGCACTATTTTTGGAAACTATTATACTCGTAATTAAACCAAACTTGCCCGTGGATTGGATAAGTGTCTGGTTGACGATAGGTTTGCCAACTATCACATTGTGGGTCTAAAGTACCTAATAGTCTTAGATACTTTAGATCGTGGGTAATCTGGTTTACCTTTGCCTGCTTCTTCATTTATATGTGCGTGAACAAATATTGTTTTCATTAAATCAGCATCCGCATCAGCATCAGCTGTTATTCATTTAAAAAAATCAGCATCAGCATCAGCATCAGCTGATGTTAAAAAATCCTGCATGAGCAACAGACCTGGTACAAACCTAGGTTTTTTATGGTATTTGACAGCAAACAAGCAGATGGTTAATCTGATGGTAAAAAACAGCCATGGCCTAAAGATTCCATAAATGTTAAAGGTGTATTTACGACCTGTGGCCAGGGTGAAGCAGCCATTTTGGCGAGAGAGGACGACGACGACGTTCCCTACCCTGGCAAGTTGCTGTCTACTCTCTCAGTTGCTGTCACTCTACCACTAGTGATCTTGTTGGTAATGACTAAAGACCGGATTATATGCAACATAAAAAGCTTGAAATATGCACAAAAACTGCCAAAATATGCAACATTAAGGCCCATAACTCGACGAGACGCCATGGTGACGTGGTCAGCGACGTTGTCATGGCTAGGTCTAGCGTTCCTGTATCGCCAAAGCGTGGCTATTCGGTCGCCAAGTGCGTTAGCCGTCATACATCTTAATACGAACTAGTTTGACATGTATGACGGCTAACTCACTTGGCAACTGACTGGCGACGTTGCCAAGTAGCTAGTGTCACCAGACGTAGCCATGGCAACGTCACTGGCCACGTCGCCATGGCATACCGGTGAGTCAAAGAGTATAATAATATACAGGAACGGTGAGTTATGGCCCTACATGAGTATTTTTTTTTGTTTTGTATAAATAAATTTGTTTTTGTAAAACTCGTTTTAAGTTTTACTTTACTAAGTATGTATCTTTATAATTTATTGTTTTTTAATAAAATATAAAACTATTAAGGTTTTAGATTTTTTTTAATTTAATAAACTATCCATTGATAGACGATAAACGATACATTATCATGTATCATTACTTAATTTTTTTGTAAACATTAACAATCAAGTATTTTTCTAAATGTTCAGTGGTAAGATTCATTCTTCGACCATTCAAAATATTTTTATAGGTCGAAAAGGATCGCTCCACATCTACTGAGGGATCTGGGCAGAGTTTGAACTTGGGTGCTATGTGAGCGCTTATATTTTCTGGCAAAATTTCCGTTGGCAATTGAATCCAATAACATGCATAATAGGTGGGAGGAAAGAGTAGTGCGGTAGGCAAGCGCGACGATCTTTTGTCTCTTTTATTTTATTATCGTACCTGTTGAATGTTGAAATAAATTATAACTGTTATTAGTCGATCCCAACGTCATTATACAAATAAAATAAATATTTAGTACCAACTTTCTGGATAGATGGCGCTGAGTCAAAAATAAACGCGGTATCGTTTAGTTGCAGTGAAATGTATAAGGGTTTTTTAGTTTTATAAAATAAATTGTCTCGCTCTGAGGTACTTGGTTTTATTTGAGTATTCTAGGCTCCGAGGTTTATTGAATCCGGATTGTACAGTACCAAAACAAAAGATGCGCGGCTGCTGAGTGTGTTGCGCTCGAAAAATACTGTAAATTATAGCGATAATATGCATCATCACTAGATCTTAGGAAAAATATACTATAAGCGCTGAAAATGACTTAAAATATTTAAGTCATTTTTTTTTAATCGGGTCTCTAGTAATGACATACTTAACCTACACTTGTCTTTTACGAGCTGCCTCGTAGAAAGTTCCGAACCAACATGGAGTACTGTTATGTGCGTATTTTTTAAGCAACAAAAGAATATGGTTGAGTAAAAAAAACCCTATTTTTATTTAATTATTAAATGAGTAATGAGTTTAGTAAATATTTTTTTTTTACATACATACGTTTTTGTCTTAAGTGACTTAAAGAATTGGGATAAATCGATTTTTATTATCGAAAAAAAATTCATTATATTTATCTAAGGAGACAAATTAACAAATACTTTTCAGTAACACATACTTTAGTCAAGAACTAAGAAAATATAAGAAGATTATTTCATACAGTTTTATTCTGTACATTTTACTTTGAAATAACACTTTAAATGGAAATTTTGAATGTTTTGAATTAAATGAAATGTTCTTGTTGGCTAATAAAGAAGCTGATAGATGCTAGATAATAGAACTAGGGCGTAGCGAGATACAGGCAGAGGCACCTGCCCTCTACCAGTGGGTTGACGTAGTACTGCAAACCGTTAAACAAGCTATGTATATTATGTAAGTAGGTATGTTTTATGCGGACTAGAAATTTATCAAAAAAAAATGCGAAATGGAAAAGAAAAGGTAAAACTAAATATTTAAAGAACTCTGTAGATTATTTGTCAAATAAATCTATTTCTAGCCATTATATTTTGGTTTAAATTATTACGAGTACATTACCACTACGAGGCACTTCAGTAAGATACGCATACATGAAAAACTATCATTAAAATAACATCGCTTACCCCCCACCCCCCCTCTGTACAGAATCCTGACCACGCCCTTGAATAGAACAACGTCTGAAAGTATTGTGCCTGATTTTGTCCAATAGCAAATGCATTAATTTGTTTGTTTTCCCCGTGTTGGTCCGGGCTCCTTTGTAGAATAGACCATCTGCCTTCCTTGCCAGGCAGCTCGTAAAAGGCGAGTATAAGCTCACCGTCACTAACACCGTGTCATCTGACTAGGTGGTAGAGTTTAGCAGCGACTCGCCCGGATTGGTACCACCGCCTTACCTATTCCTGCCGCCATAACGTCATGACGTATTCCGGTTCGGAGGGTAAGGTAGCCGGTAAACTTACTTTTGCTCGAGGCCTAACATTCTGGCCTCAGGTTGGCAACGCACCTGCCTTTGGTGTCTCTATGCGACGTGAATTTCTTAACATCAGGAAATCCGTCTGCTTGTTTGCCTTCTAATATCATAAAAAAAACCTTGTTGTATATAAAAGGTAAGAGTTATATATAAAAGGAAACAGTTTTATGTAAATGGTAAATAATTGGATTGGATTGAATGATAAATAAAAATAAAAGTATATTTACTGCACACTAGCTGTCCCGGTGAACTTCGTTCCATCCGTTAATTTCCGGTAAAAATGTAAATGTTGCTTTTCCTAGTTTCCTCGCAGTTTTTACCTTTTTTCTTATCTTTCAAACAAATAATTTAAAACTAAATTTGGTCAAATCGGTTAAGCAACTCTCGAGTTTCAGCGAGACTAACGAACAGCAATTGATTTTTATACATTTACCGTCTTATTAATAAAGGCGGCGTAAATTACTCCAAAGTGCAACCTCGCATTGTAGTCCCTATTACAATGTGATACAGACTATAATGTCAACTTAATTTTACACCGACCTTAGTCCTTGTTTATTAATAAGAAGGATAGAATATTTAATCCTTTGATCACGGAGAGTTTCTTTGTTGCGTCTATACAAATCTAAGAACTACCACTTTAAACCTTGTCTTGTACCCACACTGAATTTGTCATATCAGGAAGAAGATAAAATATCGTAGTATGGGTTTGTGATGTCTTCAGTTTTAATTGCTATAGAACAATTGCTATAGAGCTGATTAATTGCATAAAATTCAGACTTGCCTCAGAGTAAAAAAGGTTGCGTCCCTGTCAACCAAAAGCTTATGATGTATTAAGAAATCTGCTTCTAATATGCTTATGTTATGGGTGTTAGTCAACGATTCTAATACATAGAAATACTTAAAGAGATACCAGAATAAATTTAATCACCCAGACCTGGAAATGTAGACATCTAAAATTTTCATCACACAAATGTCTGCTCCCCCTTGAATCGAATCCGAGCCTCGCATTTGATAGATGTAGATAGAAGCGGTGAAAATAAGATTGTCACCGCTGATATTTCAGTTCCACAGACTAGATAGAGAACAACACGTATTCAGTTGGCTGTAGGGATGTTTGTTGGTGTGCTATTCTGACCAGTTAGTGCCTGGCCTGAGTTTGGATCCTGTAATTTTGCACCTCTTGAAGTCTGTGATCGATCATATAAAAAAACATGCAGTAATAATATGCTATTAATACATGTAGACACAATTACATTATCAGATATTTTTAAGTAGCGTACGATATTCCGATATTGTAACAGAGATAGGGATTACCCGGATGTTTTGATATGGATAGATCCGTGTTAGTATTGTCTGGCATGAAATGCAAAAGCAAGATTGCAATGGGACATTAACAGGTGGCTGGAATTGTATGTATGTTTGTTTACCTTCCAAAACTAGCTAGCATTTATGGCATGAATATATAGTATGGTAGTTGAAACTCATTCAAGTCGTTGCAAAACTCTACCATTTATAATATAGAGTTTTGACAGACATATCGACTATTGCAACCTACTTGGCGGGAAAGTATAAACTAAAAAAATTAAAAGAAAGAAGCCCAGAATCATACATACATACACATACACAATAATTATTTATATTCATGATTTTGTATTTGGTCAAGCCTTGTTTTTAGCGGATGTACTCCAATTTGTGTGTGGTCGTACTCATAGTGGTCAGCGGACAACCACATGGCTTTACTGATGGTAAGAGGCAAATGTCATGCGTCACTGACATGAGGCTGGCCAGTTTAGCGCAACTTTCATATAAAAAATAAAAAGATAAGTTTGCTATGTTTTTTATTCGCCCAAATCATATGACACTAGTTGCCTTATATCTGAATGCCTTTAGAATTATGTATGTATCTTCACGCCCATATCCCCGAACAGGAAGGCAGAGGTACAATCAAGGCAGCCACGACTAACCGAAGACAATAAGTCCCATAATGTGATAGGTGGCAAGCCTATCGCCAACCGGGCACATTTCCAATCCCGACCAACATTTTTTTTTTATCAGAAAATTGGAAAAATCCAATTTCCTTTGTGTTGGCCGACCCTTAGACCTACTTTCAAATTATACGGGTTATACCTTTTCAAGTAAACTTCATACAAAATTCGGGTTTACTATGTATCTATGGAAGTCCCGCCTCTTATTACGTAGTATTTATATACTCTTTGAGGCTGGGATGGAAGCCCTATTGTGCAAGTCGGCTACTTTACTCTTCTGCCTCCAAACCGGAACATGACAGTCATTATGGTAGCAGGAATTGGTAATAGATAAATAGGTAAGGCTGTGAGTCTCTACCCGGGCTAGATGCTGCATGGCCCGCTACCACCAGTGGTCGTTCTGGTAATGACTTCTATTTTAATTAGTTCTCATCTCTTACGAGCTGCCTGACAAAGAGGCAGATGCTCTATTCTACTCAGCGGACCTGGACGAACACAGCGAACACATTTATGGAATCTAAACACATACAAATATTTCTTGACCGCCTCGTTGGTCGAGTGGCTAGCGTACACGCCTAACTATATCGACCAACTTTGAGGCTCAGGTTCCATTCCCGATGGGAGCAGGTATTTGTGTGATGAACATTTAGATGTCTGCATTTCCGTGTCTAGGTGTTTATTAAATTTATTCTGGTATCTATTTAAGTACTTATATGTATTAGTATCGTTGACAACACCTATAACACAAACATGTAATTTGCTTACTTTGAGGTTAGATTCAATTTGTGTAACTTGTCCAGGGATATTTACTATTATTTATTATTAATATTATGTATTATTTTAATGTATCTTTACGTATTTGTGCGTAAGTTAGCGAATAATATATTTATTACTGGTCATAAGCATATAATTCACTTGCATTTGGGCTATTGTGGAGACACTGACAGTTTGTCTCATAATCGTGCTTCGCAAGCCCGGTATTTCATAAAAACTAAAAAATTAAAAAAAAAAACGACGATTTGCACTCCGGGAGTGCCGGCAGAAGTGAAAACTTGAATATTAACGATGTGATCTTTTTAATACTTTGGAATGGTTAGTGAATAATTTTGCACGAATTGCTTTAATTATCAGTATGAAAGTACTATCATTTATGTGGTAGAATACAACATTCATTTATTGCGCTAACGCACACAAACATGACAACACAAACATTCGCGCAAGCGCCCTGCGCCGTCTACACGAAACAGCAGGCATAGGCATACACTTTTGCTGCGCCGTAGAAAGAGAGGGGATACTTCCACTCTTACGCCACGCCGGCTGTCTACTCTCCATTCGTCTTACGGATTTTCGATCAGGGGGCCTACTATAAGCCCTTAAAACAGGAATGTCTTAAAACTACATCGACTTTTCGTACCATGACGTCCCTAAGCAACCTTGTTCTAGGATAGTTTTACAATACTGTTAGATGGCAGTTTTGTGACGTATCATTCGTTCAATTCGTACCATAACGTCAATTGTGACAGCAAGTAGTAATGTTTTTATGTCATGATTAGCGATCTTAAAAAAGTTAATATTTGATAGCGGATTTAATATTGAAATTGCTATTTAAAAAAAATCTATAATATAACATAAAATTGTTATTGTGATTAGATTTTCGTTGATAAATGTAGGAATAGACTATTAAACAAACATTAATATCTAAAAATTGACGATGACAATTAGGTGCAGGCCAGTTTTCTATATGAAGGACGATGACAAAAAGATTTAGACTATTTGTTTAAGGCCCCATACTTGTCAGCCAGAAGAGCCAATCAGCGCACTCCCCCGTTCCATGATTACTATGAAATATTGCCCTCTAAAGTAAATGTCTTAAGCGCCAAATCACTATTTTTGACACTATAAAAGTAATTTGAAAAAAAATATAAAAACTGAAACAGTCATCTTGTAGGTAAAATACTTATCTATGTTTATGTTAAATTTGTTGTCGATATGTTCATAATTGATGTAGACAGTTGGGTTTTGCTTTCAAAAAAGGGTTAACTTTTTGATTTTTTTCTATCGAGCAAAGTGAAATAAATCGTGTTTTGGAAACACTAGTCTTATAAAGCATATTAATGTTAATCTTGTGTATTTTTGTCGCCAATATCCATAATTGCTTTGTATGAAAAAACAGTATATTGCTGACGTATTTTAGCAAACATGGCCCCTTAATTTGTCAATTCCTTCATACGAGTAGCTCAGATTAGTAGTGGTAGAACGTAGTCTGGCAAAAAAAATTCCATTTTTTATTCAATTTGATAGCTAGTAATTATTTTATTACTTAACAAGTTATCTATGTAGTTCTTCACAATTCACAAAACTTTCTTTACGGTTTCATTTTTCGTGCACAAATATTTTTAGCTCAAATGCAGAAATAAGTGATATATTCACGAAAAAATTGGTGTATTGTGTATTTTCTTATTGTTGTTATAGCGATAGCATCTATAACAAAGCTCAATAAAGGTGTCCGCCGCTTTATCTGAGACCTTAGTATGACTTAATATGAAGACGAAAATTATTACTAGAAAAATGCATATCGAATAAAAACAAATTAATAGATTCTAATAACTAAGGAATCTTAGTCTGCCGGAAGTGGACATATCTAAGTAAGTTTTATATTTGTCACTCGCTAATAATATTGTGAAAAACAATTGAACGAAATATTTATAAGAAAGAAGAAGAAGAATAAAAAAAAGAATGTAGCAGGTAATAGACAAAATTTACAAAAATCATTCGTTCATTGCGGTAATAAAACAAGACTAATTTAAAAGCTCATGGTACGAATTAAAGTAATGATATTTTATGACAGAAGTAAAACTTTTCTTTTACAAGACTGTTTTGTCAAAGCTTATAGTAGGCCCCCAGGTCACATGTCCTCAAGGAGTTTAGAATTTTTTACCCATTTCAAAATAGTACGCAACGCTGCTAAAGAAGTTTTCACTTCAATAATGTGCATTGGGAAATCATTTCTGAACAAAACTATTTTATAAGTGTTGACATTGATAAGAATATAATTGTTGTAGTTACTAAGATAATGGAAACCGGATTCATATCGCTGTAAATATACGTTTTACTTGGATATCTAGACTTAATGGACGCGTGTTTTACCTTTTAATATGGCTAGGGTTGTAATTACCGAGATATTAATTAACACGTGATGCCCAAACTTTGGAACACTTTTTACAAAAATTAAAAGTGCAGAACGCTAATATTTTTCAAAAATAATGCTTTTAAAGTAAATTGAATCAATAAGCGATATAGTGCCCAGAAATGATAGTGACAAGGACGTTCAAAAAAGAAGAATTAGACGGAGGGTTGACAGGCTCATCTGTCAGTAGATCCTCCTGTCAAAAGTTACAGCTCGCCGCCGCAGTCCCGTCGTGACCACGGCCTATGCAACTAGGCCGAAATATCGACAAATAAAATAAAAAGAGATCGTGAGTATCCCGTATAAATAATTAAAAATGTTATTAATTCGCGACGATTTAAGTTTAAAATCTTATGTTAAATAAAACATTACCCACACTACCATGCATTTGACACACACAAACAAATATATCGATGATAACGATAAAAGGTCACAGATGGCGCAATAAAAAGTTTGGAAACAAAGTAGTTGGTCATGAGAAATGAAGATAACGTTCTTATCAACAAGATATTAAAATTTATTATGGTCTAATTTTGACCAATGAGCGACAACTAGTAAAATTTAAATACTTGTTCGGGATAGCGACTTGTACTGTCAATGTTAATTCGTATTACCACGTACAAAATATAGAATGGTATGAAAACTGAGACTCGTTGGTAAAATACTTACCTACACTCTATTGAAGCAACAGGGTTGTCGCGCTATGATTTTTACAGTTGAGTATTTACGTGACTTAATAGAAAATGGCGTTACTTCACGGAAATCCATACTTAAATCCAAATAAAATTATTTAATTTGCAACTTTGGCGGAAAATTTCAAAATACATAATTTAATTTGGATTTAAATATTTACGTGGTTTACTAATAATGAAAGTATGTAATCTCATATCGTCAGTTAATCCTAGAGAAAGAGATATACGTTCGTGGCATTTTAGATATGTCGTAGAAACAATTATTATAAACATGACCGAATATCGTGATGCGGTACTCGCTACTCCAGCACCCCGAAAACCGCTTAGGGACCTCGTCGAATCGCATGTTTGTGTGAGTTTGTTTCGGACGTTTGAAGGTAGTTTGTAACATAATTTTTTGATCACTAAATCGAATAAGAGATGATAATAAGCAGTAATTAACATAATAGGTTTTAGTTATGTTAAAGACTAACTGGGTTCGTTTTCAAGCGACGCCAAAAAAGAGGAGGTTGTCAATTTGATTGTATGTTTTTTATTTTAAATAAGTAAGTAAATAAGTAAATTTCTCAGTCTAGAGAGTGCTACATTAGCCTGCGCACAAGAGAAAGTGGATGATCCAATACAAAGGAGAGTATTTTTCAAAATTAGACCTTAATTCCTATGTATAGTAATAGCGTAAGCTACACAGATTGGAAACTGTTCATGACTAACTTAAATCATATCTACATATTAAAATGTAATGCCAAAACTTAGGACCCCTATTTACGAAAATCGCAGGGACGCAGGAGCATAAAATTTTGCTTACTTATATTTTATGTATAGGGGGAGTGCAGAACGCTAATATTTTTCAATAAAAATGCTTTGTGATAGGTTTTTTAGTTACTGATTATAGTCCCGTGTAAATTTTATATCCTAATTCATGATATCGTTTTTTTTATGATATTGGAAGGCGAACAAGCAGACGGATTTCCTGATGGAAAGAAATTCACGCCGCCTAGAGACACCAAAGGTGGTAATGGTGCGTTGCCAACCTGAGGCCAGGATGTTAGGCCTCGAGCAAAAGGAAGTTTACCGGCTACCTTATCCTACGAACCGGAACACGTCATTACGTTATGGCGGCAGGAATAGGTAAGGCGGTGGTACCAATCCGGGCAAGTCGCTGCTAAACTCTACCACCTAGTCAGATGTCAAGGTGTTAGTGACGGTGCGCCTATGCTCGCCTTTTACGAGCTGCCTGGCAAAGAAGGCAGATGGTCTGTTCTACAAAGGAGCCCGGACTAACACGGGAAATATTTAATAATGTTGAAAGTCTCATTTAAACTTCCATCCCGATTGTAGGGAATGGAGGGCGAAAGTTATCAGCTTATCTTGAAGCACTGTAATGTTTTTTTTTGTATGTTATACTTTGTTTAAATTACTAAATTTCGGCTTTCTAGCTCTTCAGGAAGTGTCTAACGTTTGGAAGTCTCATTTTAGGGGATGGGGGCGAAATTATAAGTTTATGAATTTTTTTGTTGGTTGTATACTAAACTTAGATTACATACAAGTACCATATTTAGCATTTTGATGATCGTCAGTGTGTCAGTGTAACAGTGAATGAATCAGTTATATAAACGGTGTATTTTAGATGTCAATAAAATCTTAAGTGTTAAAGCTATTCAATTGAGACTTTGTACTTTTAATAAATCTATTATTGTTATCATATTCTGAGAATATAAACTATCTGATACATTGGAAACTAACTCTATGAGGGTTCGAAAAGACGACGAAACATTTCGAGAAAAGGTAGGTAGTGCCCTTGCGCTTCGCTTGGATCGTCTTTGCGGGGGTACAGTAGTGGCCCCAGATCCGATAAATTTAATGATATTTCATTTCATTCTTCAATTAAATAGAAAGCAAAAAAGCTAGTGGGTTTCATGATTGCAAAAAACTAAACATCGTGTGTACACTAATTGTACGTTGTCAAGACGGCGTTGAAATGCTTAAAGTAAGTTTTAGCATTTTAACGCTAAAAGTAAGTGACCCTAAAGACCATAATACGACGGTGGCAAATACTAATGTTATGGAGTTTAGAATAGGTAAGATGGAAGTTTCAATCCAGGAGTATTAGAAGTTCTTAAAGAATTAGATGCAGAAAACTTATTTTACTTTGCCATTATTAAAATAATAATACAAATTGTTTATAATTTAAACTCAGCAGAATATCAAAACACCGGCTTCAATTTTTATGCAACGCAAATAAACTATTTTTGTTTCAAAAATGTATGTGAATCCACTACCAAAGCGTGATCTTACAAAAACAATCATCATTACACATGCCTAATTAATAGAGATAATGCGTAGGTACCATTAAAAAATATCGTCGCAACTTCAGAGGTGAAGGTTTTCATTCCCCTCTTAAGTTGGGTAAAACATATTGGCAGCCCTAACCCGGAATATCAACTAATCAAACATTGTTAGCCGTCATTACGTAAGGATCAGTATAGCAGTCGCAACTCGGCATCCGGCGCTAAAAATAAAACGTATTTCTACGCAATTCTAAAGCCACATCCGGATCTCTAGTGTTTTGATGAAGAATAATAATTTTGATGAGTTTGCGATAATGTGATAACTGATAATCGATAACTCCGCATATATATACAGAATAGTGTGTTTCAATAATTGTGAATTACAACATTTGTGAACAATACGATTGTTGCAATTATAGCAAAATGTCGCGTATTGAAATCAAAGGAAATATAAAATCTTTTACAAAAAACCATTTGGAACTAATTTATAATGTTTTGAAACTTTTAAATTTTGAAGATAAAGAAATATCAACCGAACCATTTGGCCAGGCCGGAGATAATTATTCATCAGAATTAAAACTTATTAAAGTGAAACTGAGTGATGATGATTATTTTAATATTATTGCCAAAACAAGTTTTGTGGGTCTAGAAATTGATACGTTGCCAACTGAGATGAGAATGATATCTAAAGTCATTTTTAATAATGAGTTAATAATGTATACTGAAGTTTTACCATTGATTTCTGAATTGCAAGAAAATGCTGCAGTTCCTATTGAAGACAGGATAGTATACGCTGAGTGTTATGGAGCAGAACGAAAACCGGGAGATGAGATTATCCTTTTAGAAGACTTGTCAAAGCGTGACTATAAAATGCTTGACAAAATGGTAACATTATCTAGTGACGGAGTAAAATTGGTTCTTGGAAAACTTGCTAGCCTTCATTCTCTTTCTCATGTTATAAAACATAAAACACCAGAAAAATATTCTGAACTTTCTAAAAAGCTTATTGATATGAATGCGTTAGAGGGAGCCGCAATGTTTCAAAGTCATTTTATCACCATAGCTGATAAATTTGGACATATTTTCCAAGAAGAGAATTATAGAAAGATTATGAAAGAAGCTATTGTTGAATATGTGAACAATGAAGCTAAACTCCATAAAGAGGATAGTGGATCTAAATATTCTGTCATCACACATGGAGATTCATGGAACAACAACGTGCTATTCAAAACAGAGGTGCGTTTGATTGGTTTTATATTTATGTAATTTTTTGAATTATTTATTTTGTTTGTTTATTTATTTTTATTTAAGACCTTACTGCTTACTGCTACTGATGTTGTAAAAAATGAGTAGTTGTCTCTAAATACAAAATTATAAAAATAATATTATGTTACAACAATAGCAATGCGAAAGAAAAAGATCTTTTTCTGACAGCATTATGCTGGAGGCGATTCATGTAATTAAAATCTTGGTCACGTAATATGGTATTTGTAGAAAAAAGTGCAAAAAAAACTAGCGTACACTTAGCTTTTAGATATCATAAAGATACGAGATATATTCCGCCTCTGTGGTCTAGCGGTCCAGGTGTTGGACTTGGCTTAATGAGGGTTCGATTCTCGGGTCGGGTTACTAAAAGAAAATGTGCCTTTTTCCAATTTTCTAATAAAAAAACGTTGCTCCGGATTAGATATGTGCCCGGTTGGTGGTAGGCTTCCCACCTATCACATTGTGGGACCTAAGTCCCACATTAATGTCTAATGCAGACACTAATGTCTGCAGGTAGTCGTGGATACCCTGACTGTGCTTCTGCCTACCTCTTCCGGCATAAGGGCGTGAAGATACTTTTTTATATTACATATAGCCAATAGTAATATTTTCACGATATATCCAGAAAAACTGTGGACCGTTCTTAAATGAGCTAACATTTGTCATTCGTAAATGCCAGTTCACAAGCTAAAACAATCAAGATTGATCAAGCAATGTAAATTTACTTTAAACAAATAACTTAGGGACGTCCAAAGATCAGTAGGTATATGCTGTAGATATAAAAAATGGTATCCGCACGAAACCTTGTTGTCTTTGTCTACCCTTGTACATGATTATTATTCTATTTTGTTATATCTAGAAGCAGTGGTAGATAAGTAATGAAGGCCATTACCAAACAATAGCATTCTTTTTCTTGTTTACTGTTAGTTTCCAAATCATATTTGTTGGATAGCTGATAAACTCGGTCAAAACGAGGGGTGCGATACCCGTCTGTTTCTGGATCTTATGCGAAAATCGATTTTTTTCGGTCTAGAGGGTTGCGTGATGTACACACACAAAAACTAATAGAAAAGGA
>NJDC01006238.1:33370-66699 GCA_002245475.1 Calephelis virginiensis
GGTTTTAATAAAAGCTCGGTAATATTCCATCTGCTGATGGAGCACGTCTACTCCGCCCATGTGTTGATTGTAATTTCTCACAACTTTTGGGGCTGGAATATCGATGTATGTTTTTTGTTGTTTATTCCATCTCTTAACGTTTGATTGATCTTCGCCAGCAGTACAGTTAGACGCTAGTAAAACGGATTTATTATCTTTCCATTTTACTATTGCTGTGGACTCACAAACAAATTGCTGAGTCTCTCCACGTTGCATATCCGAATCTTTTTTGAATTTGAGTGTTGCTCGATCGGGAATCCGGTTCTGCATTATAGTTCCAGATGAATGTAAACCTAACCTGTCCATTTACTCAATCAAAGCAACAGTGGTAAAATAACGGTCATGGTACACACAGCTGCCGGGAGGAATCTTTTGTACCAAGTGTAAGATCACAGAGGAACCGAGACCGAGACTTGAATCACCAATTGTAGATCTAGCACCTCTGTAGATCTCAAAATCTAGCATGAGTCCTTCAGATGTAGTCAGTACAAAATTTTTCAGGCCTACAGGTCGCGGCTTATTTTTTACCGTTTGACGTAGCTGACAGCGCCCTGTGAACGGGATCATCTGTTCGTCAATAGAATAAAATCCCGGCACTCTTTCCAACTTGTTACAGGTTTGTTTTACCTTCTATAAATTTTAAAGAAAGAAAAAATTTCGCCCCAGACAGGATTTGAACCTGTAACCTTTCGTCTCAAGCCGACGAATGCTCTAACCAATTGGATGGAGTGCATTACGAAGGACAAGGAACCTGTCTCGTGACTGAAATAAATGTGAAATAATTTAACGATCTCTGCACTTGTACATTTGTTCACGGCCTTTAGTGCGTAGGAAATATACGTTTGTGCAACGCGATACCTCTTCTAGAAACTCAGCGTCATAATAGTCATTAAAATAATCAATTGGACGCCTTACCGGCTTTATTTGCAGAGCAGGATAGTCGTGCGCTTTTTCTGCGAAGGTAGTCTGCTTCCATACTCTCTTTATCGTTGCCCTGGTGTTGACACTCTTCCTCGAACAGCTTCCAGAATAACTTCTGAAAAGCTGGATCTATTATGTGTAGCAGAAGTTGAATTGCCTTGGCGTGATATTCTAGATGCCCGAACAGTATTTCTTGGTGTCGGCGGGATTAGTATCTCAATCAATGGAGAAGGTGGTGGCACTACTGCAGCAGCTGAAGGAGCTATAAAGGTACTCTCAGGGACAACTTCATCGACCTGCTCCCCATCAAAGTGATTTTCATCATTAGTTTGCCTAAATAAGACATCTTGATCGAATAATTCCAGGTCGTCGTCGTCAAAATCTTCTAACTCCGAATTATTTCCATCATTTAATAGGTCTGCTATGATGTCATCAGCAAGCTTAAGCTCTATTATAAAAATAAAACCATATTTAGGAGGCATAATACTCAAAACCAACTTAAAAATGCACCACAACATAACAAATTAATTGTACGTACTACGACCGGTATCACACGACCGTGAGTGTTTAAATTTAAAAGAAGATTCTAATAAAACTATCGACGTAAAGTACAAAAAACATTTGTAATACTTTAAAGCAACTCATAAACAAACCATACACATAGAAAGTTGTTTAAATATCTGTTTAAATTACGTAAATATTAGGTACTTACGCGAGCGGGAATCGTAGTCGAAAAACGCAGCCATCCTTCATGCGGCCTGTGGGCGACTGACAAGTTGTGACTTGTGTCTAAACTAAGAAACCAGTTTTTGGCGCGCTCTCAGATAGACTCACTAACGATCGGCACAGGTTGCGTTTGCAAAAGTAGTTTTGATTTTTGTCCAGATTTTTTTAAAGTCAAAACTCTGAATCTGACCGGTTGTAAAGGGGTATAAGAACACGGCCACGAACATGTTATAAAATCACCTTTTTATAAAAATACAACACTTATTTATAGATACTAAGTATGTTAATTGTTTAAACAGTGTACCTAAACTCCTATACCTGTGAGATCGAAATGAACATTTTTGTGATACGTTCAATAATACTTAATGTTGTTATTTTAATTGTTAATTAACAAATAACTCAATAATTCAAATAAAGTGAAGATCACTGCAATCTGTTAACAAAATTAAAAATATTTGTTATCGTTGTTGTCGTCAGGATTTTCTTGAATTTGTATAAGGTACATAATCTTGACAATTAAGTCTGTGGGAATACAATCCATATCTGATTTTTTCGGTCTAACAAGTTTCAAATCATTTTTATTCTTGTTCCGTAACAGTTTATAATACGAAATTTTGTATTTATTTTTAATACTAAAATATTTAAATTATTGTTAGTATTTTTTGTCGTTTCCTGTAATTCAAAACTATGAAGTGTTAAAATACGTTCGTCGTCTTGCTTATCAGCCTGTATTATTATTACACATATTTTAATTGTCTGTACGATGAACCAATATTTTGTTTTAATTACAGGGCACATTGGAAGATGGGACAGATCTTGACAATTAAGTCTGTGGGAATACAATCCATATCTGTTTTTTTTTCGGTCTAACAAGTTTCAAATCATTTTTATTCTTGTTCCGTAACAGTTTATAATACGAAATTTTGTATTTATTTTTAATACTAAAATATTTAAATTATTGTTAGTATTTTTTGTCGTTTCCTGTAATTCAAAACTATGAAGTGTTAAAATACGTTCGTCGTCTTGCTTATCAGCCTGTATTATTATTACACATATTTTAATTGTCTGTACGATGAACCAATATTTTGTTTTAATTACAGGGCACATTGGAAGATGGGACAGAATTCGACAGTTCGATTCCTCGAGGAAATCCACTTACATTTACCTTAGGAGCTGGACAAGTAATAAAAGGATGGGACCAGGGTCTCATTGGTATGTGCGAAGGGGAGCAGCGAAAGTTGGTTATTCCTTCTGATTTAGCATACGGAGAGGCTGGAGCACCCCCTAAGATACCAAAATCCGCTACTTTAATCTTCCACGTGGATCTAGTTAAAATAGAAAGAAAAGATGAACTGTAATCCGTCATAGAATATACATTAAATATTTATACGAAGGAAGTTAATGTTTTTTCGTCTTAGATTTAAATCTGAAATTGCCTTTTAACCCTAGAAGCCCAATCGTATTTCAATGGCTGTAAATGAAACTCGTCGTGTTTCCTACTATCTTCAGGTTGTAAACCATTTGTTGTATTCATTATTAAAAACAAAGTTCTAATTAATAAATAAAATATATTTTATTTCTGTACTTTTCAAACGACTGTAAGAAAAGGAGGAGGTTCTCAATTCGATTCGCTTTTTTTATGTATGTACAGTCACGTGCAATGAAAAGTATACACGGGCAGATTTTCAAATAAATATTGACTCTTAAAATTTCAAAAACAAATAACCACTTCACAATTTTTACTATATAAACATCCGAGTTTTTCTTAGTAATGTATACATTTATGGCAAAAATATGTACACAGTTTGTTTTCAGATACTTATATTCACAATCAAATGCAAAAATATGTATCCATTATGAATTACAATAATATGTAAACGATATTATTTTACAAACATTTAATCAATACTATTTCATTAAAATGTATGCAATAATACCTATGATTTTTTTCTTAAATATGTATACACTTATAAAATTGTAGCAATATTCAATATTTTGACGAAAGGGTATTGATTTTAAAACATGTACACAGTGTGATTTTCGCTTTAATGTAAACATTCGTTTTCAATTTGTAGATATTGTTAAGAAGGTAGCTAGGATGCAGAGCAGCGGCGAGCGCGAGTGGCGGCATGGACTGTTTATTCAGTGATACTTTTCTTATCTACCCTCAACAACCTGTTGCATTGAAATTCAGATTAATCGTTATTTATACACGGTCACAGGGTAAGTCGACCTAGATCCGTAATTCCGCTTCCATCATTTCTGACTGATTTGATTAAGAAATACCCTATCCTAGACCTGACTGTTTGCGAGATATTAGCATTTACTTGTTTTTTGTAATTTAAATATGCTAATTAGATTAAATATTTTGAAATGTGCTGGTCTTAAACACATTATTGAAATTATAAGACTAATTATTTTTATTGAGTGTTTAAATATTAAATGAAACTATATATTACCTCAATAGCCAAAAGTGATCGTAAGGTAACTAAATCGGTCGTCGACGACGGTTTAAAGTGAAAAAACAATTAAAAATAGAAAATTTATTTTTCTTCGAAGGATATCTAAAAAAACATTACAGCACCTCTTTTGGATATATTTTTAATTATATTACGTTTTATCATCTGTCTAATAAGATCTAATAATTAAGGATTTTATGAAAATTCAAAAAAAAAATTAGGTTTACATGGGATGTAAAAAATAATGGGTCTATATGTCCACTTCTGTTTCGCACCCATCGTTGCACTCTTTTACGAAGTCCGCTTTTAACTATACCAGTAATTCGAGTCCTTCTAATTTCATTCGCTGTATTAACAATTCTTTCTCTCAATTCTTCAACGGACGAAATTGGATTGGGCTCATTAGACACGGGGCTCTTCATGTGCCCCCACAAATAAAAATACAAGGGAGTTAGATCCGGACTTCTGGCAGACCAGAGTTAAGGCCCACCTCGTCCAATCCATTTATTGAGGTAATTTGTGTCCAGCCATTCTCTGAAAATTCTTCAGCAATTTTCAGCACAATCGTCATACTGAAACCACATGCCGCCCGCATCAGGCTTAGGGCAAATCGTCTAATAAATTGCTTAGGTCTTCTCTCGGGAAATTTTCGTAATATTCTCCATTTAAATTGGCAGGTAGTAAAGTAGAAAAATAACAATGATTTAAATGAAAATAAAGAAAAAAATGATTAGAAATGACGCCCCATCTTATACGTTCACGCTAAATCTTCATTGCACTCTTTTTGTTGGGATGTCCCATTTCTTTCAGTGTCCGAAAATGAGTATTGTGATAATTGGTAATCCCATCTATTAAAGGTTTGGACTCATCCGTTCACAAGACTTTTTTTTTAAGAAAGTTACGTTTTCTATGTCAGCATTAAGCATGAATCTGCAGAAATCTAATATCTTCGTGTTATTTCCTTCTTTAATAGCATGTACTGACGTGTAATGATATGGGTATAAGCCCGCTGTATATATGACCATAAACCATACTTTCCATTGCGAGAGTCCCAGATCACTGGTAACGATATTAGTGGAAGTAGTTGGATCCAATCGAAATCATTCCACTTTTTCATTATTTGGTTCTTCTCAAATCTGAACGTGTTCTTGAAACATAGTTAGTTTCTCAAATTTTTCAATAAACTCCGTCAAACACCATGTCATCTGGCACTCGCCGACCAAAATAGTGTGATATGTATTCGTTACGCGCTTGTGTGAAAACACAATTGCAGTATTCGTAGAAAATCAACATATTAGCATATTCCTCATTCGTGTAGTTCGTCATCTTAACAGTTCCGTATCAGAAGCACAAACCAAAGTGCCGTTTAAAAACGCATCAGTCACGAATTAGAAGAAATATTCCAGAAACAGCCAAGTCGAGTAGGAAACAGAAAACAAATCAATATCACATCTACTAAGGACGAATCACATGAGCAGACTAATAAAACCAAATACCAAACAAAATGACGTTTCTGGACATTATTTGACTCACTTAAATCTGAATAAATCCTAAGTTGTCTCACTCTTAGCTACGGCCCAAACTTGAAGAATAATAGACATAAGACGGCCGACCGTTAGAACTGTTACTTGTATGCTTATACATTAAGTTTTTTTTTATGAATTCTCATAAAATTTTACATTGTTATACCTCATAAAATAGACGATAAAACGTAGATATTATTAAACATATTTGCAAAACAAGTACGGTAATATTTTTTAGGAACCTTCAAAGAATAATAAACTTTCTAATTTTTAGTATATTTTTTCAATTAATACCGTCGCTTGTCGATGACCGATTTAGTTACCTTTGGCTATTGAGATCATATTATATCGAAAACGATAAATAAACATTTGACATGTAAAAACTCAATAAAAATAATAATTAGACTTATAATTTCAATAACAATTATAAGACCGACATATTTCACCATAATATAATCTAATAACCGAAAAACCGGCAAATTTAAATAATAAACAAAATAAATTTCAATATCTCTCAAACAGACAGGTCTAGGATAGGTTATTTCTTAATCAAATCAGTAACCCTGTATAAATAACGATTTATCTGAATTTCAATGCAACAGGTTGTTGAGGGTAGATAAGAAAAGTATTACTGAATAAAAAACAGTCCATGCCACCACTCGCGCTCGCCGCTGCTCTGCATCCTAGCTACCTTCTTAACAATATCTACAAGATAAAAACGAATGTTTACATTAAAGCGAAAATCACACTGTGTACTTGTTTTTAAAAACATACCCTTTCGTCAAAATATTGAAAATTGCTACAGTTTTATAAGTGTATACATATTTAATAAAAAAAATCATAGGTATTATTGCATACATTATAATGAAATAGTATTGATTACATTTTTGTAAAATAATATCGTTTACATATTATTGTAATTCATAATGGATACATATTTTTGCATTTGATTGTGAATATAAGTATCTGAAAACAAACTGTGTACATATTTTTGCCATGAATGTATACATTATTAAGAGAAACTCGGATGGTTATACAGTAAAAATTGTGAAGTCGTTATTTGTTTTTGAAATTTTAAGAGTCAATATTTATTTGAAAATCTGCCCGTGTATACTTTTCATTGCACGTGACTGTACACCGAATTGTCCGAGATTTCGGAACCGATTTACGCAATTATTTTTTTGTTTAATGCGGAATAGTTTCGAACTGGTTCCATAAAAAATTGATAAAGGTGAGCCCAGTAATTTTTATTTTACTAGCATTTTTTTACTACTTTACCTATCTCGATGTTATTTTTATTAAATTAAATCTCTCAAGTAAATTTGATCCAGTTAGGTGACGCCTATGGTACGAGGTCGCCTTCTGTTCACATTTTTTCGATCTGATTCCTAACTTGTCGGTAAATAAACGGGTATCTATAAGTTTTACCGTGTACGGGGACTTCGTCTGTTGTTTGGATACGATGTTTTATTTTATTTTTAAGGGTAAGTGGTTCGGCTTCTATATCAAAAATATCTGAATACTATGAACAAAGTGCTTTAACATTGGCTTTTTCTTCCTCATTAAAATGATCTAATCTTAACTGAGGGGTAATATTATGTGCACGCGAGGGAATTTGTTCGGTGTGTATGCATTCGGTATTGAATATCCCTGCTTCGACCGGCCGATCGAATGAGAACATGTCGTTCTGTGTTGGATTTTCTATTTCTATGTAACCGCGGTTGTTAATGACTGTAGTTATACATTATTAACAATGCACTTTGATAGTACTTGTTTTCGAACAAATACGTCTCCATTAGCTGTATTAACCTTTGGCTGACGATGTGGTCTAAATGTAGCGCTAACGACGCGGTACCGTCTCACAGACGTACGTAATAAAAAAATGAATATAAAAAAAATTAAAAATGCCATAATGTTATGGGTGTAATAAATTGATTGTTTATTTGTCTTAGGTCAATAAATTAACGATAAAAAAGAAACAACATCTGTGTTATAAAAATAACCAACATTTATTTATTTAAATTGGAAAAACAAACTAAAAAAATCTTTACTTCTTTAAATAGTAATTAAAAAACAACAAAAATAAGGAGTCTTCTCTCAGTAATAAAAAATCTAACAAGGCATATATTTGGTACATTTTTAACGACGTAGTATACAGTCGTTGCATATTTGACGACAGCATGTAAGGCACATTGGCTTTTTGCATTGATAACAATAGTATTTTGTTCTTCTCTTTAAGCGACTTGGACAAATTACACACGTCTTCCGCGTTCCTGGATCTGGGTTTTCATGGCTTTTCGGAGGTGGGGCTTCAGGCATGTCAGTTGGTCCAATAACTCGCTCTATAGTTAGCCGCAGTTCACGTGGGATTCTGTCATTATAAACACGTAACTTCATTTCGGGTAAAACTAGTTCCCGGGCAAGTGATAAAAGAAAAGAACCACGTCTTACGTTGACTTTATCGGTAAATTTACTATAAAGCATGTAGGTATTGACACCGCTCAAATCGATCAATCTAAAAAACAGAACCATAGGCCAGCGTCGTGTTCTTCGAGAGCAAGAATAATTAGAACATTTCTTGTCCACTTCATCTACGCCTCCTTTTGTATTATTATAATCAATAATAATCATAATAGGCTTATTGGTCGAAACATCAATCTCTTTAGTGTGGTGCATAGATGATACCAGTATAACAGCTTTTTTTGGTTTTGATACGTAGGATACCATGGTAAAATCTTTGGTAAAACCATATAACGAGGAGCCTTCCTCTCTATCTTTATGTGGTTGAAATTCTGGTGGAATTTCTTTTTTGTTTTTTTTCATGGTTCCCAAGTAAGTTAGACCACGATCTTTCAACGCATTTAAAAGTTCGATTGAAGTAAACCAGTTGTCTGCTGTGATATTGCGGTTACTACCTTCGAGATCTTTACTAAGCCGTATCACAGACTGTGTAGGGATTCCAAGGCGCTTTTCCGAGTTGCTTAGACCTTTACCATCAGAGCCTCTACCATGGTAGATGTATGCATTGTAAACATAAAATGTGTTCGCATCAACTAACAACAGTATTTTCAATCCATACTTATTTGGCTTGTTGGGCATATATATTCTGAACTTGCAGCGTCCTCTGAACGCGACAAGCATTTCATCAATGCAAACGTGAGTACCCGGAGTATAATTTTGCTTGCAGTTACTGATAAATGTATCGAATAATTCCGAAACAGCAGCAATTTCATCATATTTTAATCTATCCGTTCTTGTTTCAACATCATCGAACCTCAAACAGTTTAACAAAACCAAAAACCTGTTTTTAGACATGACACATCGGAAGATTTCGCGTCCTGTACCATCTGTCGCAAAAATGAAGTCCGCATTCTCATGATTTGAATAAAATACTGACGAATAGAAAAATAATCCAATTAAAGACTTTAATTCTGTTTTATTAGTTAGTCCCAGTTCAGATTTTCCCATATCTTTGTATTTGGCTCTATAAGTAATCAGTTTTTTATTAGTATATCCAACTATCTTATTTATCATTTCTTCGTTAAAAAATAGTTTCCATATTTCCCCAAAAGATGTAAATTCAGTTCGACTTACTTGCTGTGATGCGATAACAATGTTACGCGACCTTACTCGCGATGCGCGTGATGGTTCCTTTGATGACCATTTATACCTATTTTTACCATAAAAATTTCGTGGTTTACTCGTAGTTGGTTCTTCTGGCATTACAGATTCTTCCTCTTCACCCTGATCTTGTCTGTCTTGTTCATTATTTTCCTGTTCTCCATTTTGTCCATTACTGACATAGTCTCTTCTAGCTTCAATCTCACTAGCATTTTCTTCCTGCTCCCGCTCGAGGCTACAAAAGAAAATAAATAGGTATAACGAATAATTATACACTAAATAAATATATACGGTATAATAGTTACTTTATTTCTTCCTGGTGAACCTCATTTATAGATTCATCCCCGGCCTCATTTTCGGATTGTTCAGATTCTGAATTGTGATTGCTTTCTAGAATAAAATCAGGATCGCCTACATCGTCGTCGAAATTACTGCAGTTATCGTCACTCTCTGCTATGAGGCTTTCATATATCTGTGGGTCTTCCAAAGGTACGTTTTGTTTACGAGTTCTCTGTGGTAGTGGAGATACTGAACCTTCGAAAATTGCAGATTTATTTGTCCTTTTCCTGGTCACACTTCTTGCAAGCCTAGGTTTTTTTTTTGTGTTGTTGGCGTAGTATCAAAACTTTCATCAACTACGGCTGTTTTTTTGCTTTACAGACGAAAGTTTCTTCTGTCTAGGCATTCTGCAAAAGTAATAAAACTACAACACCGATGTTACATCAACGAGACACTATGCGGTTAGCAACGTAAACAGAGACATGACGACCATGGGACGTGCATGTTTTTGTACATAAACACCGTACTTACGTCTGTGAGACGGAGATTCGGCCTATTGTCACGCTTGTGCACTCGGCGGGCTTGCGGCCGTGACTGGCATCAACAAGATGGCGGAACGTGAAGGTAGCGGGACGGGTGGCTCCACGCGCCGCGTATTTTACAAAATATTACAATATTAAAAATGAATACGTCTGTGAGACGTATAGCACGGTAGTTAAAGGTTAATAGGAATACGCACAGCTTTCTAGATTTTGGCTGGTATAATATCCTCATACATTTTAACGTTCCGCGAATTGAACATAATAATTGGATTTGACGCGGCGTGGGTTAGGCGTTGTATTTCTTTTATTTCTATACGAGCTTCCCACTGACCTAACAAATCTAGTCCTATGAATAGATATCGGTAAATAAATAATTTCACATCGTCTTGGTCTTTGAATTCTGGAAACCATGGCAAGTTAATCGAATAGTTGTTTCTGCTGGTCGCGTGGATGTTTGCTACTTCAAATAGATCATTAAGGGGATAATTATTGAAGTATTTTTCAACAGCTTCCGGGATGATAAAAGACTGGTTTGCACCGGTATCTATTAAAAATGTTAATGTTGTGTGTTCTCAATTTGAATATATGGTAACTATCGTTGGGTTTGAAGGTTTAGTTCTATTTTTGGTTTTTGCGAAATTCTGTCTTCGTGAAAATCCTGGTCGTCAGTGCTGGTTACTTACTAGTGGTGGCACACAGTCTCTACTCGTCGAATGGTTGCCGTGATGATAGTTATACGAAAAGTTAGGTGTAAAGTCGGTATTATAGTATAGATATTTATAACCGTTATTATTGTAGTCTGGCTCTTGGACTACGTAGTCATATGAGTCGTCGTAATCGGAGCCATCCTATGTCGCACATTGGCATACGTTCATTTCTTGCGTTTTAAAGTAATTATAAAGTGTTGGATTACCTGACTTTGTCCAGTCATGCCCAGGCATTGAGGTATTGGGTAATTTTTTGGGGTATTTCTTTGTACACTTTTTTGGTTTTTCATTGGTTGCGAACCCTGAGGCTGATAGTTACGGGGTGGCAATCTGAATATGTTGCACTGTGTTTCGCCTAGAACAAGCTAGGTAGACAAAATTTTTTTTTTTATAAAATGGCTTCATTTGAGCATATTCAGACATTAGGTATTTGGGGTTGTGATGCATAAAAAAATCAAAGTAAAAAATAACAATTGAGAATAAATGCAAATTGTATATTTCCTTGCACATGAATTAAAAACTATATTTAGCTTAAAACTAATATCATACCCTTTTGTGCTGTTTTTATATTAATACTGTACAACAAAATAATCACAATTATAGGAAAGTTACCTAAAAATAAATTAAGAACTTAAAATTATTCCCTATCACTATCATTATCTGAAGAATCCGATTTTATATAATCATTATCTTTACGCAGAACATTTACCGATGGACACTGAAGGCGGGATTATTAATTTTACAACTTCTGGATTTAATTTTTCAGGCTTTTTCCCGGGCACATCTCTAAATGCGTTAATTAAAGGGTAGGATGTCACTAAAAGCATGTGTAATAAGTCTGTATTTGTGGCAATGCGAGACATCTTGCGCGTATTGTGCAAACGAAATCGACGTCTTTGTTACGCGTTTCTTAGGCTTCTTCGGAAAACTGTCCTGTCGGAAGAAGCGCTGTTTTTATAACCTGTGTACTGTGCACAAGTATCTTAAGAACAGTAGCAGGCATGAAATACCACAAATGCAGACTGACTTACAGCTTGCGCGTTTCACAACAAACTTTTTCAAATTTCTCTAAAATTACGTCTTAGCCAGAGGCAAGGGTTCTCAATATATTTTTTTTTAATAAGTTCAACATCCAATCCTGTAATCTCTGCACTAACATATGCATTGGCAAAAAATTTACGCGCCGTGTTTGCGTCGTTTGTGTTTCCATATCCTGGCTTTGGTTTGTCCACTATTAATCCTTCTTTCTTAAATAACAATTTGATTTTGTCTGAGCGCTCTTTCACACTCTGCTTGTCGTCTGTACTACGAGCCTGACTATACTACGAGCCTACGAGATTTTTTTTTATATCTAAGCGATAGCTTATGTGTAACAAGCACTCAAAACAACGTATCCAACCATGCAAAGTGGACAGACCAAAACCAAAATCGTGTTATATGCTGGAAGTGTCCTTTAAGTCATTATTCATAATTTTTAGTGTTGCTTTGCTAATATAACACGTTTGAGAGAAACGTTTATTTGTTAACGCATTACAAATCTTACCATCTACCATACTTAAAATGAAATTATGTTTAACAGAAATGTGAGTATCGCCAACTGAACACAGTGTTGGAAGTAGTTGGAACTTCTTCCAACATTTTATTAGTTTCAGCCACAGGTAGCTCAGTGGTTTCTTTGGAAAAAAATAATTTTATGGGACGGCAGTACATCATTGAGGAGGGGCGGGGGTTTTGCTAAATAATGTCATCGCCATCATATAAGCGTAATGGGACGAAACAAAAGGCAAACAAAAACTCATCTGTGGCCTCATGATCTTCAAATTTCTGTTTGTAGGTATTGTGGTCGGAACTGCCGTCACAGCCTTACTTACTTATTAAAGTGAACTATGACTTTTGTGGAAGCACACTTCTAATAACTTCATCTTGTGAATTTACTAATCTTTCGGTAGTTTTGTCTATAATTGCCTGAACCTTAATTTCTGCGCGTGTTTCCGTTACAGAAATGTGCTCCGTAGGAGGATAACAGGATAGGAAACACTTAAGTAGACTGTAATACGATGGCAGCACTTGATGTTCCGCCTTCATTTCCCACCTCCTCGTAGCTTTGTACTTTTGACTCGTACACTTAGAGACCATAAAATAGGCACAGGCTTCAAGAGTGGTGAGGAGTCTCTCATTAGGGCAGGAGACGTTTTGCTCAGTACTAGTTTCATCACTCGCGCGTTTTATAGCTTGAGCAACGTTCCTTTTGCCTTCCGGTCTACTGGCTACTTCTGCAGCAGTCGCCAACTCTTCCGCACTCCACTCGGAAACGACGCTGTCCATACGTCGTTTCTTGGTTTTGTACGATAACTCCTCAAAGCTCTTTTGAGGTCTTCCTGGTAGTTTTGTAGACTCAGTTGAAGTGGAGGCAACTAAAGGGTTAACAGACACCTTGAAATGAAAGTCTGTGCCTTCTAGCCATGTTTTATGCTTCGATAAAAATCTTTCACTGATGCGACTTGCGCTACTAAATTTTACTATTTTGGTGCTATAAGCAGCGATGTTTTTGTTAATTTCGCGCACTGATTCTTCCTTTATGGTTGAAAGATCAAACTTAACTGAAAGAAAATCGAAAAGCTGCGAATTTCTGTTTTCTTTTTCGTCTTCGATCCACTCTTCGAAAAATTCAATTTTCGAAACACTAAGCACGTGTTCTGAAAAAAAAAACATAAAAATTTATAAAAAAGGAGCATAGAAAGTAAAGTTTAAAACTTAGTTTAGAGTTACGTCTACGTTATATATAAAATTTAGCCTGGAGACAGATGGAGACAAAAAGATGCAGTCTCTCAAATATTAGAAAAGATGAAAAAAATCGGTTATTTCAAGACTGTATGTTAGACGGTAAATTTTACTAGTTGTAGCTACTTAAGACTAATATTCATATGTAATAGTAGAGGAGACCGTGGAAGATCGACCTTCACCGATCTGATAACCAGATGAGACATTTTTTATCGAATATAATTTATAAACAAATATGTCTATAATTACTTACCTATCTGAAAGGGCTCATGGCTATTTTTAATTAAATTATCTATAATCGATTTTTTTTCATCACTTTCATTCTTTTGATAACCAAATGAATTTCATTTCCCTGTTAGTTATTAACACACAGAATATGCCTCAGTTGGTTTGCCTACCCATTTTTGTGTATAGCTTCTTGGCAAACAGATGTGAACAGGTAAGTCAATTTAGGTGACTCCATCGTTCTGCTAACTTATCGAAAGTTATATCAAGTTTTAGATTATTTTATTACAAAATCAGTCATATAGACTTGCCTGCAAAAAATCATACATAAAGCATACTTAATTTAATTAAAAATGCCCATGAGCACTTTCAGCTAGGCAAATAATTATGGGCATATTTGTTTATAAATTATATTTGATAAAAAATATGTCTCATCTGGTTATCACATCGGTGAAGGTCGATCTCCCAACGGCTCTTAGACTATAAATGTAATGTTCTTTCCTTTGGGTACGGTAGGGTCATGTAATGTTTCTATGGTTATTTTGACTGCCTCATATTTAAAACGACTTATCTTTGTTGATACCCATGATATACACATAATTAAAATCTTATATTGTAAGGAATACGGTCATGTATTACTAGTTTTATTACTATGCCGTCAGTGTTGCCATTTTTTATTTTATTACGATAGTTTTAAATATGGTGTTTTGTCCTCAGGTACGTTACTTATTGGTACCTTTGGGACAGAAGTATACGCAGGGTGGTCCAAAAGTTCGCGGAATGGAGGGGATGGAGTGGGGATAGGGTAGCCCGCTTAGTGTCATACTAATTGGGCACTCATAATTAGTATATATACAGTCGTGGTCAACTAATTAGGGACATGCAAGATATTGAAGAACAATAACCGGTTATGTACATACAAATATAAAACCCTATTGATTTCTCAGTAACTATTATTTGCATAATTTGGTCCGATTATTATGCTTTAAATGGTTGTAAATAAAAGAATAAATAAATAGAAAAAAGTATTTAATATCAAAGGTTGAACATGTATTCAATTTTAAGGTATAATTCTGTAGCTGGACATTTAATTAAGGACAGTAAACTATAATGAAAAATAGAGTTAAACAAAACTAATAATCTGCAGTATTATAATATCTTTAACAGCTCAATTTTATTACGTGTAACTGATTTTACACGTAATAAAATTACCCAGTTTTACCCAGTAGCAAAACCTTTGTTAGTAGGTAATTACCGCTTGACACCGATGTGGCACAGACATTATCAGTTTCGACAGGAATGTTTGCCCATGCCTCACAAAAAGCTTGATGAAGTTCATCTAAAGTTGTGGTACGATAAGTGGCTACTATTTTCTTGATTTCGTGCCAAAGGTGCTCGATTGGTTTAAGGTCCGGGCTATTTGCTGGCCAATGTAGCACCGATACTGACTGACTGGTAAGAAACGACTTGACTGAACGGGCGGTATGTTCCGGGTGGTTATCATGCTGAAACGTCCATATAAAAGGGAGATGCTCCTCAGCATAGGGAAGCATCGTTTCCTCCAATGTTGCCTTGTATTGATGTTGGTCTAACTACCCTGAACTTTCCTCACAGGTCCCACTCCACGTCCAGAAAATGAACCCCACATTTTAATATTTCCACCGCCATGTTTGACCTGCTTTTTTGTGAATCTTGGATTCATTTCCGCTTTTACTGGACGCCGTACGTTATTGCCTTCCATCTGAAGAAATCAAATTAACCTTAGTCTCGTCAGAGAATAATACATGTTGCCATTGGGCGTAGGTCAAATGTTCATATTTACGTGCAAACGCCAAACGAGCATTTCTATGTTCTTTCTTCAACAACGGTACTTTGCGAGCCACTCTTCCGAACAACCCTGCTTCTACCACACGTCGTCGAACGGTCCTCGCTGAGACATCAGCTCATTCGTCGATTCCAGACACTTCGTGTTTAATTAAAATAGAGCCTAGAAACGGATCTTTCTTAGCTAACCTGGTTGTCATTTTATCTTGCTGAGTTGTTTTCCTCGATCTTTTTGTTGTGGGCATATTTAAATCTGTGTTATTGCGTCTGACATGTTGCACTGCATTGTATACCATAGTTTTTGAACAATTTAAATGTTCTGCTATCCTTCGGTATGGCCAACCATGCTCGACAACAAACTTCATGATAATATTTCGTAGTGTTAGATCGCAACTTTTATTTTTACCCATTTTCCTTCAAAATATTTTTCAAAACTTAAAATAAATATCGGGATTGCCGCCAAAACTACCACGAAACAATAAGAGAAGAAGTAAAAAAAGTATTGAGATTCAAATTTTGAAAATAGAACGCAATATCTCAGTGTCCCTAATTAAATGGCCAGCCAGCATTATTTGAACAAATGACACTACGATAACCTATCAGCAATACTGTAAAGAGGTTTAATGTTTAAGAAGTTGTTATTTTTTGTATGATCGGGCACATAAATGACTAATTATAATTACATGTAAGAGATATGGAATATGGTTTAGACTCGTTGGAAAATAAAAAATAAATTCACAATTCGGTTTAACCAAAGAGTGTCCTTAATTAGTTGACCACGACTGTATATAACATTTCAACCCTATAGCGCCATTCATTTACGAGTACTCGCCTGCTAAACAAGTCGATCCGGAAGCAAACTGCAACTATGGAGAAAATTGAACATCGCGCTGTAATAAAATTCCTTACCAAGCTAGGAAAAAACGTTCAAACCATTTTAAATGAAATGGACGCCGTTTATGGAGATCAGTACCCTGGTAAAACAAGGGTTTATAAGTGGCATGGACTTTTTAAACATGGTCGAGATTCAATTGAAGACGACTCTAGCTCTGGGCGGCCAGTTGAGGCCACCACATCAAATATCGTCGAAAAACTTGTACTCGAAGACACACGTTTGAAGAAAAAACAATTATCTGCATTTGTTAGAGTATCAGATACAACCATTTTGCGGATCCTACACGACCACCTGGGCATGTCAAAAGTCAGCGTAAGATGGGTGCCGAGAATTCTCACGTCGCTTCAAAAACAGCAGCGCGTCGACGCGTCTAAGCGGAGCGGACTTTTTGGACGTGTGTGGAGACGAACCTGTGCAGATTTTGGAGCGGATTGTTACTGAAGATGAAAGATGGGTTCATCACTTTGAACCTGAATCAAAACAAGAGTCCACGCAATGGCACGAAAAGGGTATACCACCTCCCAATAAATTCAAAGTCTCAGAATCGGCTGGAAAGTTGATGGCTACTGTTTTTCGGGATTGTGAGGGAATATTAATCATTGATTATAAAGAAAAGGGTACCACTGTAACTGGAGAATACTACGCAACGATATTGGAAAAGTTAAAGGAGGCAATTAAAGATAAACGTCGACGAAAAGGGTGTGTTGCTTTTGCAAGACAACGCGCCGGTTCACAAGAGCCGAGTTGCCATGGCTGCTCTACACACGCATGCATTCGAACCACTTGTTGACCTACCCTATAGTCCAGACCTGGCCCCTAGCGATTTTTATTTGTTTCCAAATTTAAAAAAAGAGCTAAGGGGAAGGAAATTTTCCTACGATAAAGAAGTGAAGGAGGCAATTTCGGCGCATTTGGAGGCCAAAGACAAAAAATATTTTTTCGATTGTTTAGAAACATTTATTCACAGATCGAATAAATGTATTCGACTTAAGGGTGATTATATTGAAACGGAAAAATAAATTTATTGTTCTATTTTATTAACAACCCTTTCATTCCGCGAACTTTTGGACCTCCCCTCGTATGTACCTTGGGGCGAAAAGAAAGACAGTGATCAGTCTTTTAATCTTGTGAATCTTAATAATTAATAGGAAATATCAAATTTCATAGAGTATATATCAATAATTTCTTCAATATCAATAATTTCTTTATCAAGTTATACTACAAAATACAAATTTAGTTATTAGTCTTAGGTAATAATAGGAACATTTTAATTGAAATAGAAATAAAAATGAGATCTAAATCATTCAAGATATTTAATTGGATTATTTAACAATTTCAAATACTTCCTCAGCAGATTCATCATCACTGTCATCCAATTTAAAACGGTGTGCACACATAAATAACTCAGAATCTTCAAGATATGGAATTGTTTCTTTTTTGTAGTTCTTAGGAGTCTAACACGCGGCAGACTAGTTGCTTCTGGTTTCCGTATTGATAGTTCAGGGTACTCACTGCGATATCTGAACAGCTATTGCCGGGCAGCCATTCCATCACGATTCCAAGCTTCGGAGTGTTTGCCAGTTTTCTTCCAACAGCAAATTTATGCGCTAAAATACATGTTTGCTTTGCTGAAAATTCATTGTTTATTTTAGCTGTTTTTAAGTTTTATTATATATTCCAATAACATCTTCTTTTCTTACTCAGAAAATACCTTTTTACAACATAATTTGGGCTACTTATTAAAAGCGATTTTACTATATAAATTATAGTAGAATCGCTTTTAATAGACTTGGTATATCTATATAAAGTTTAATTTTTAGTATCCAAATGCTCTTGCTATTGCTCTTCCTTCATTTTTTGGCCGAGTGAAATCCTAGTTATTATCGTTCTGGGCTAACTCCTTTTCCTTTCACACTAGTTTTACTCCTTAACACTGCAGGTAAAAAAATTGAACATCATCAAGTACTGACCGTAAGTACAAACATTGTTTGAACCTCGGGACATGTCTTAAGGTACAGACAGAATCATGTCCAAAGGTACAACCAAACCAATATATAAAAAAAAACGAATTATGTTGATTTGTGAGTTAGAATGCGATATTGTTAGTCATGAAATTATAGATGCAACTAGCTAAAGATATGTGAATTCATTCATTGTGAGAAATATGTGCATGCATGTCGTATATAAAACTATAATCAAAACATCAAAATACTTACTTCTGTACACAAAAAACTTCACAACAATTTAACATTTTTAACCGGTACCGATACAATGACGCCATTCACTGGTGTTGCCAAGTAGGAAAAATACTATCCGTTTAGTAGAACTTCGTAATTTGAATGCATAGCACATAAACTGGTGTGTTCACTGAGTAACTTTTTTCTGATTGTGTCCAATGCGTAGCAAAATTGCAACTAAGAATTACAAAATAAGCATGATTCCTTATCACTTACCCTCCACCCGTCATTAGTGAGTCATAACGGGATTATGGCACAAACAAGTTTTGGAAATGGTATAATGGGGTTGTACTTAACGACATCTTATAGTCGATTCCTGGAAATTAGACAGTGACTTTTGTAGACCTAGCTTGTTCTAGGCGTTGCTACGGGAGTTGTAATTGGGTAGTGGTGCAACGAATATTCTTTGCGTGTGCGTGGGCCCGCGATGGTTACGGATAGCTTCGTTCAGTCGGAACGGCTGAGGTGAGGGCCTAGAATGATGACCTATAGGTGCTTGCCACTTGAGTGCAGGAACCTGCATATTATGCTAAGGACGTGGTGGTATGAACGCGTTAGGTGGTAAGAGTGGTATCTTAGGGGCCCTTTGACCTTTATGGGGTCCACTGCGCTGTTGCAGGTATATTATGATCAATTCTTCTTAAACATACTCCACCGCTTTTTCTATAGTACTAGATCGCATACGAGGGCCATTCAATAAATTTTTAGCCTAAGAAAAAATAAAGAAAATTTTGAGAAAGTAAAGATTTATTTTTCAACATAGTCTCCTTTCAATTTAATACACTTGGACCAGCGATGCTCCAACTTTTTTAACCCGTCAAAAAAATACGATTTCCCGAGGTCTTCAAAATAGGCCTCTGTGGCGGCGATGACCTCATCATTCGACCCAAATCTTTTGGCGGCGAGTGACTTTTTCAGATTTGGGAACAAGAAAAAGTCGCATGGAGACAAGTCTGGAGAATACGGTGGATGGGGCAGCAATTCGTAGCGCAATTCGATTAATTTGGGCATGACAACGGCGGAGGTGTGAGCCGACGCGTTGTCGTGGTGGAACAGCACTTTTTTTTTGCCAAATGGGGCCGTTTTTTTTTCAATTCGGCGTCGAATCTGCCCAATAAGTCAGAATAGTAGATCCCCGTGATTGTTTTACCCTTCTGGAGGTAATCGATGTAAATCACACCTTGTGAGTCCCAAAAAACACTGGCCATCACCTTTCCTGCCGATTGAACAGTCTTCGCCTTCTTTGGAGCACGTTCGCCGGGTAAAGTCCACAGTTTCGACTGTTCCTTGGTCTCTGGTGTGTACCAGTGAACTCATGTTTCATCGACAGTCACAAAACGACGCAAAAACTCCGACGGGTTGCGTTGAAACAGCGCCAAACATGTCGCCGATGTGGTCTCACGGTTGCGCTTGTTGTCTGGTGTGAGCAAACGCGGACCCATCGCGCCGACAACTTTTTCATACCCAATTCTTCGTGCAGAATATGATGCACTGTCAAGTAACATGTTTACAATTATTAATTATTTTTGAAAACATGATATAGGTATATCGGTAGGTACTTATTTAATTCGGTGGTGACTGTGGAAGTGAATAATCCTGAGGTTTCTGAAACTGGGACTGCGATGAATTGGAGGCTAGATGAGCAGACGGTGATGTCTGTGGAATTGGAGCTGGATAATTTTGAGGTTGTAGAGACTGGGACTGTGATGAAGTGGATGCTATTGGTGTGCCAGGATAAGAATTAGTGTAATATCCATAATTGCTATCCCCATATCTTCCTGTGTCAGCTTGAAAAATAACTTGGCATATAGCATTTTTGACAATAACTAATGTTACTGCATCATATTTCCGCAATTCAGTAGATATATACTGCCCGAAAGCAATGTAAGAATCAGTTTCCGGTTGTGGTGGCTGAGCACATTGTTGCAGAAGTTGGAAAGCCTCTGAAAGAGTTTCATCTGATATGTCATCTGCATGATTAGAAGTAGTTTTCTTTCTTTTTTTTTTGTTCTTTTGTTTGTTGTTTGGACACTGGATTGTGCATTCTGATCATTCTGCTCTCTACTCTGATCTGTGTGGTGGTTGGCTCTCTCCGGTTGTGTGTCACTACTAATGTTACTGTTCTCGTTTTCGCTCACTGTAGTATTAACCCCTTCAGTCGTATCAGATTCTACCTGTAACAACAATTATTATTACTATTTACTGCTTATTCTTATTTTCAGCTTTATATTATAATTAAGATCTCCTTTATTTTCAGGTGGCAACGACTTTGATAATTACAAATTATTTCCTAGTATTGTTCTTTTTGCATTAGTAGATGCAAATTATAGGTTCCTGTATGTGAATGTTGGGACTAAAGGCAGAATATCAGATGGAGGCGTGTTCAAAAGTACAAATTTATATAAAAAACTTGAAAAAAAAGAGCTAAATATTCCTCCACCGGAGATATTGCAAGTTCCCTATAAAATTGAGTTACCCTATTATATACTAGGTGATAAAGCTTTTCAGCTTAATGATTATATTATGAAACCATACGATGGTACACGGGAAAGGGGTTCTTGTGAAATAATTTTCAACTACCGACTGTCAAGAGCACGTAGAGTAGTTGAAAACGCGTTTGGAGTACTTAGTTCTGTCTACAGAGTCCTGCGTAAACCTATGCTTTTGGAACCAGAAACTGCGACTAAAGTCGTGCTGGCAACGGTTCATCTATATATATATAACTACTCACGCAGTAATCCTAACTTTATATCGCCAGGAACGTTTGATACAGTACAGGAGAATGGAGCTGGCGGAAGCTGGCGAAATGAACCGCCATCACAATCGCTACAACCGATGGCCGTCGTACCAAGAAGAGCAACAAAAAATGCCACTACAATACGGTCCCACTTAGCAAGACACTTTGTTACAAACCATACAATAGTTTGGCAAAATAATTATCAGTAAACTAATAGCTCACATGTTCTAATGTATCGCGTGTGGTTGCGGGTTCATTTTTATCCGCCATAAAGTCGAAGTCATCATACGCAAACCACTTTGATTTATATGTATCTTGAGCACCTGAAATAACTCATTAAATTATACTTATATTACTCATTAAAATAACCACGTGTATTTCTAACAGCTTAAATGTAAAAAGTGAAATCATGTGAAATCCACAGTAAATATTATGATGTAATTACTTATAATAAAATATATAATTTTAATACCTACAGATAAAAAGTAGCTTTGTTTTCTTACCGGATCCAGTTATACGGCTTTGCTTCTCTCTGTATTTCTCCCTTCTGTAGCCTCCCGCCAGAGATCGCATTTTTTTCTTTAGGTTCTCGATCGACTTATTCCCCATTTCACGAGAAATCTGACGCCAAGCATCATCTCTAACACCTCTATTGGTGTAATTAAAATCTTTGGGATCCCATAAACATTTAAATTCTTTATAAAGCGATATCAAACGGCGACTTTCTGAGATGTCCATGGCGAGGTGGATCGCGCGAACCAACACAACCGTCCACACCGCGCGCATCAACAACTGAGGCACCTTTGAGGCTGGCACAAAAACCGACCGCACACGGATCGCGCGAGGTAGGGAGCGCGCGCTCCAATACGTGCGCATGGATCGCGCGCGGCACGTCCACACCGCCTGCATCTTTGGATCGCGCTGCTGCCACGCGCGATCGGAGCGCGATGGATCGTCCGGTGTGGACGCGGCTATTAATATTCACAAATATTTACGCAATGTTTTTATCGTTTTAAATTGATTTATACACAAATGAAATATTAATCGTATTTGTGAACTGACTTGACTAATTGTTATTTTTTATTTTTGTTTAAGAAAATACGGTAAATAATTATGGTACGGTAAATAATTATAAAATTTGAAATATTTGAGTCAAGTGTTTGACATAATAAATGACTCGGCAAATCTCGGTGATGTAAGTTTTTGCCAATTAATCAAATCGAAACTTACTTTAACCATGAGATGTATAACTTTATGTGTCAAGTTAGGGCTGTAGAAATTAATGAGTAAATAGTTTATAACACTACAATCAATAATTATAGTAACAAAATCTAGCAATGTATTGTATTGGGGTTAAATTTGTGATGGAATTTCATAAAGAGAGATTAACCTTTTCCCGTTTCCAGACAATCTTAAACCTAGAATAATTAAGTCTCTGTCCGCTAGATCAGGTTCTGCCTTTTTTAATTCTTGGAGACCTTGTAAGGTCAGTCCGTAGTCTCCGTACTTGATAATCTTCCGAGGTAAACCTTTAAATTTGGATTTTAACTTAATACCCTTCATTAAGGATTGGATCAGGAGGGAATCGGCCAATATTGTTGAGTCCTCTACTAATCCTTGGGTCTCTTTTGATGATCCTGAGTCCTCTGATGATTGAGGGGCTGGAGACAGATAAGGGTTAGTGACGTTGAAGATGTAAATGCATTCACTTCTACCGCCTGTCGTGACTACAGAACCTGGAATTGATGTATACTGCTTAATGACATTCTCTATGATCTCTTTTACCCTTAGTCGATGTACTTCCTTGCTTAAAAATGATAAGTTGACTTGGACACTTCGATTGCCGATTGGGACAACATCTTTTACACTAGACACACTTCTAACTATCTCATGAGCTTTGCTTGCTAGCCTCCCGCTCTCCTGGAGCATCAATAGTTCTCCCTCATCAATATTGTCTGGATCTGCTTCTGCAGAGTCACCATAAACGTCAGACTAGATCTATCTGATCGAGAGGGGTGGGGTAATTATCAGCAACATTTCCATAGTCATTTAATTGATCCCAAGGATCTGGTTGAACACCTTTTGATGTTGATGGCACAGGTTCTGTAGATCCGCTAGTAGCAGGTTCTGGAAGGTCATCTTCTGCTTCTTGATTATAATGAGCAATAGACAGTTACCAAATCGATTGTAAACATAAATTTGTCGTATCGTGTGCTGTGACCCTAAAGCGTTTTGCGCTGATATGGTTCTGAAACTTTTTTTGACATAGACCCATTTTTTAGTTTTGCTAGTTTCCAGAACTCGTCAAAATATGAAGATTAGGTGGAAATTTACATTGTGGTAGACTTCTAACCATGAATAAAGGATTGAGTGAAAAAAAAACAACTGTAAATGTGACTACATATTATGTAGAATCTAGTATACAATCTTATGTTTTATTGATTAAAATCACGTGATAACAATAGTCATAGCATGAACATTAAACATTAATAACATTACTTTATTTTAAAAATGACAACTGAACACATCTACACTGTCTAGGGATATTTTGAATATCGGCACTAGCACCTAGTTACGGTATTTTTCAACCGTCATGGTGTTTCTGATCCAAACGACGTCTGTTCTACCAGCAAGATGAATTCCCGCCCAAACCATAATAGCCCCGCCGTGGTATGAATATGCTCTGACTGGAGCCTTTGAACTAACTTCACGACCGTAACATTTAGTTCTCTAGTCGCGGCAACTTGCAAAAATCGGTCTTGTCGTTGAGTGTCATGCGCTTTCCCTCTGGATGTCTTTCTGCTACTTTACTAGTAGCACGATAGCTATAATCTAAATTTCTTGTTTTGTCTTGTTCTCTTCAGCAATACTCCTTTGAGTAGCTTGAAGCATGCAAACTTAGCATTTCTTTGCTCGTCAAATGGCGCCGCTGCATTACGCGCACACTAGGTTTAACTCGAAACGAACTTGTTATAAAACTTAAAATTGGACACAAAAAATATCCCAATGTTACTGCAGGTAAACCAAACTTTCTGACTTCGCTACCATAATGCCGCGTTAAATTTAAATTTAGAATCCCTCAAAAAGGTTTACAAAATAGTCTCCATCAAAAGACTTTAAAACTGGCCAGTATATTTCGAGTTTGAGAACTTTGTACAGAAAATCCCTTGACGGTGTTGTGTGTATTACTAAGAAAAGTCTCAATTTTAATGACAAGTATTTGTTTGATTTTGCTGGATTGACAGCAAATCGTCTACATTTACTTTCATGTTTATTTAGTAAACTTCAATTAACCAAAAAACTGCTAAAACTCGACTTCTAATGTAACAAAAGATGTAGCTCTAGACGCAAATGCTTTTCACGATAGGGACTATCTATGCAAAAAATGCCTTAGGTTCCCATATAAGGTTTGAGCATTTTCCTCGAATAAACCGGTGAATTAATAATGGAGTCATAATAAGATGACAAAGAAGATAATCGAATTGAGAACATCCTCCTTTTCTAAAAGTCTTCTGTAAGACCGGTAAGAACATTATCCATTACTCTCTGAAAAGTAGCTGGTGCGTTCTCTAGACCGAGTTCTCTAGTTTTCTCAATATCTTTAAAATTTAACTCTATCTGATGGAAGCCACTTTTTAAATCTAAGGTAGAAAAGTATTTACTTTTGCCTAATTTAACTAAAATATCCGTTATATTAGGTATACGAGGGCCAAACTGAAAGTTTTTAGAACTGGCAACTTAATAGTATTATATTAAAAAAATAAGTTTAAATTTTGAAAATAGAACTCTTTACCAATAATATTGAGTATACATTTCATTCATTTGTCATTTGTTTGATTTGGCGGCAAATTGAAAATTGTCTGTGCACGTCAGAATGAATTTAAGCCGAGAAAATTTTCGTGCAATGATTTTTTATGACTTTCGATGACATATAAGTCAACAAGAAAGTTATGGGCAGAATAAGGCAGAAACAATGGGAAAGTGGCAGATTGGTGAAGGGCAAAACATATTCGTTAATGCAACAGTCAATTCCTGTAAAACCGTGGTTGTTTAGTAAAAATAGCTTGACAAATTATCTACATCTATTATCACCCAAATGAGGGTTGGTTCCAAAAACACACGTAGTCACCTATTTAATCTGCATATTGTTGATAATAACATCTGTGAATGTGGCACTGACATTGGTGATCTTAACCATTCTTATATTTTTTGCTTGCCCGAACTATGATTACACCTGCTCAGGTTTCGCCAAAACTTATAATAGAAACTTATTTTTCTTACTTAGTTGTTAAGATGTGTAATTTGAAATCAAATTTAAATTGCGTAATCAAGTCATCTCTAGCAATGCTCTTTCGTCGTGTGGCCTACTCAATAATTTGTTTGAATCTAAGTCGGACAACGCTATTTCTTCCAAAGTTTTAACACGACTCCGAGCAACATACACGTGTCCTTTGTCGCAATTTCTTGCCTAGATCAATAACAGCTTTTTCTAGTGTAGTTCCCTGTAACTTGTGAACTGTTCCTGCACAACTTTAAATCAAAGGCATTAGGCAACATATTTGATAGTCGGTCACGAATCAAACTAAGCCGATGAGCATTGTGTTCGTCAGAATCATTTGTTTAGTTATAGCGTATCGAAGAAAACATATGTTTACGATATTCTTGCCACTCATCACTTAAATCGTAAAATTCACCGACTTCAAACGGACAAATAGATAGCATATACACATAGGTAATATTGTATAAAGATTCATAGGTTATTGTTATTGGCGATTATTGTTATTGTGATTAAAAAAACTTATTTTGTAATAAATTAGTTGTAGTATACTTATAGAATATTAAATACGCGTATACCTATATAAGTAATTAATATAAGTAAGGTTTAAGTGTAGGTTAAGTAGTATTACCTAATTATTAATATGTACATACATAACTTTTGTGTACTCGTAGGATACTTATCGGCTTTAGTCACTTCGTTTAACTTACGATAATATATTACCATTCGCCATTTTATTTTGCCGCTTGCATCTGCCTTTTTTGGCAGTATCCATATAGGCGAATTATACGGGCTATGGCTAGGTCTTATAATTTTCTGAGCCAGTAACTCTTTAATTTGTGACTTCACTTCTTCCTTATGTACCTGAGGATATCTATAAATTTTTGTGTACACTGGCGGCGAATTTCCGGTGTCTATTTTGTGTTTTATAACGTTTGAAAAGGTAAACTTGTCTCCTTCGAGGTAAAATATGTTTTTGTAGTCTTTACAAATCCTTAAAACGTTTTCACGCTCTTCCGGGTTTAAATGAGAAGTTCTAATAAGATTTGTCACACTTGGTTCTCGATTTAAACTATCGCTTTGTTTTGAGTGAAACAGTAACTCTTTTATTTTGACTTGAGAGCCTTCCAATTTAGGGATTTCTAACTCTACGTCTTGAAAAGATGAGTTTATACACGATGGATAACCTATACTATTTTCCACTTTAATTAGCGACTCGGGAATCAATATTTTATTAGATTCAAGACTACATTTTTCTATAAGACAGTCACCGGTTTGAATACCTAAGATTCTTATTGGGATTATTTGTTCCGTTCGCGCCTTTATTATTATGTGATTTGCAGAGCATTTGTGTGATGAGGGTTCCGCATCCGGTAAACCTAATTTTATATTATTGGTTTCCGTGTCAATGGACGCTTTAAATCGTTTCAAAAAATCGATACCTAGTATTCCGTCATAGGGGATATCTATGTGTACGATATAAAATTTGTGCGAAATATTATTTGTGATCGGCAAATCGATATATTCTGAGATTTCGATCTTTTGTTCACATATACCTTTAATTTCGATTTTTTCTTTAAAAGACTTAATGTATTTTATTTGATTTAACATTTCCGGTTTAATTGTGCTTACGGCGGCACCGGTATCTACTAAAAATCTTATTAATGTGTCACCTACTTTATGGTTAATACACATCATTTTATTTTTTTCTGTTTGTAAGTTATTAATATTTAAATGTTGAGCAGATTTACTAACATATCTATTTCCTCCTCTTCGGAAGGCGACTGCTCTGTTACGTCTTCCGCGTTCGAGTTTAAAGAATTAACTTTATGTGTAACGCTAATGTTGTTTTGCTTATGTTTTTCACTAGGGTTAGGTCTAGGTTGTAACTTACGACAGTACTGGATTGTATGCCCATTCATTTTGCAATGTGTACAAAACCTAGAGTTAACCGTATTTTTTGGAACTGGTTTACGCTCTGTTTGTGTTGTTGGAACATATTTGTTGAACTTAGTATCGTTACTAAAACCTTTCTCAATACCTGCATGTACGATAATAATGCGTTCACCTTTGGAAATCAGTTGTTTAACCCCTTTTTTACTTTTATCAAGCCAAGACTTGCCTTTTGTGTGAGAAGTATGAACATATGATTCATCCATGTATACAATATTTTTTTTCCGGCAGCTCTTAAAGCCCGTATTTTCATAATAATATTAATAATTAAATTAGTAGAAATAATCGAATATATTATATTCAATTTTTTTTTGAGCGTACAGCAGATTTTTCTGCAAGGAGACTTCTGTTATCATAAATCTAGACCCCATATCGTTAAGAATTTTTCTGTCACTTCCATCACAGCGGAGGTTTTGGCGGCTAAAACGACGATTGGTCTCTTGGTTTCTTGATCGGTTGAATTCGTGAACACGAAATTTAAATGTGTCAACATATATAAAAACAACTAGGTCCACTCTAAACGGTTTTTGGGTAATGACTTTTTTTTGGGTTGCCACTTTCCCTTTATTTGGGGGGAAAATCCCCATGAAAAAACAAGATATTAGATAATTTTATAAGGACTTAGGCAATTTCTATGTGATGGTATTGGATTTAGTCAGTATTGAAATAAATTATAATGGACTTTGGTGAGTTGGAAATCTATGCACTGGACTTAGGCATGTTTGTAATGATTAAATAAACTGGTTACGGACTCAGGAAATAAAATATCTTTGTATTTAAAATATGTTTTATTCATAAAAACATTCAACATCAAAATCTTACGAGGGCCAAACTGAAAGTTTTTAGAACTGGCAACTTAAAAGCATTATATTAAAAAAATAAGTTTACATTTTGAAAATAGAACTCTTTACCAATAATATTGAGTATACATTTCATTCATTTGTCATTTGTTTTACGATTTGGCGGCAAACATAATACTGTGTCAACTCAATAATTTAAAAAAAAACAATATTAAATCTTCTTAGAAATCCTTTCATGCGTATATTCATAAATGTACCTATTTTAAATTTTAATCAGACTTATTTATCGGATCAGGAACTATATACTTACTTATAAAAACATGAGTCGTCTATGATCACTTTTTTGCCTTACTTTTATCAGTCAAATAGAATATAAAATTTTCAATCACAGTAGGAACAATAACACTAAACAAAGTCAAGTATATCTTCCGGCAGCGGGGATGGCGAAACTGTAGACTCGACATCATCCGTAATTTCATCAACGCTGTTGCCGGCTAGAGCTAGGACGTTTTTGAAATAACTTAGCTCTGTAATTTCTTGCCAGTGTTGTCCAAAATGCTTTTGTAATAAGTTATTTACGTCATCAAGTTTCTCTTTTTTGATAGCGACCCTGTTAGTCATATGTGTAGGCACAATGTGAGATATATTTTTGCCTCTTTTTGTAAGAGATAAAAGTTGACATTTCATTCCTGTATGATACTTCCCGACGTGTTAATATTTTTCGAACCACTTTTTCAATAATTATTCGCTTGCATTTGCTAATTTGAAAATGAAGGGTTTGCGTGCTTTTGAGCACATTTTTACAAGCCCCTTTCCAGTTAAATACTGGAATTTGATCAACAAGTTGATGAACAGTTGCATTGGTGGACATTACATTAATATATTCAGAAGGATTTATGATGTTTTCGAGTCGCCTGATTTTTTTTTCAATGAAAGCAAAAACTGTGTCAGGTGGAATGAAAGTATGACCCGTGACTGGAAAAATGATCTCCACCTTACTACGGCGTCTCATTCAACTCATCTACAACCCAAGCAAAATCTACTATCCCAATTATTGTCGAGTTTTTATTTTGACGCCCACTTCCATCAGCTACAAGCCTGACGGTGTTTTTCCTTCCATATTTAAAGTACACAAACTGTGATAGACGCAAGAAGCTGTTTCTTTAGATCCTTTTGGGGCTTTATCCTCAGTCCACAAATAGGAGAACACATTTTCCGGTGTTAAACTACTGTGTGAATTGCCCACTACAATTGTACGATTGTAAATATAAAGCTGCCGTGAATAGTAGGTTGACTGGTCCGGTACCTTCGGCATAGGCAAATTTTTTTGGCAGTCTAATGAGAGAATGAGTGTCTCCGGATCTTCACATTTTAATAGTTTAAAAAAGCATTTGGCTCTAAGCTTGTGGATTCTGTAATGAGCACGTATGCTTTCCTTTGCAATGGCGTCTTGTGTTCTTTTGAGTTTTTCCAAGAGCTGTAAACAATCAGAGCAAACCTCCTGCCTTGGAGATCCAAATCCTATGTTGAACGAAGTATTAAAAATCTTTCTAAGATTTAGTTACCGAAAATCCGTGTGTAGCTTGATCCTCACACAATTTGTGCATATTACAAATGTTAAGGCTGGAATCGAGATATATTCTCTGTTTTATTTTTCCCCTGCAATAATGTGATTCCAGCGGCTTGAACTGCATAATAAACTTCTGAACAGACTCCATCCTTGCTCAAAATGCAAGTATTTTTTTATCACCACCTCGTATCTCTGATGCAGCAGTTCCACTTTCAGCAAATCTTTTAATGACGCCTTGATTTATGTTTAAAATATTACCGAAAGCTTTAACTCAGACGGGAACAGGAGTTTTCGTTTTATTTTGAGGGACAAAAAAAATATTTGAATGTGATCTTGGGTTCCTAGTGTTATCTTTTGATGGTTTTCGTTGTAACGGACTTACAGATGTATATTTTAGAACAAAATTATCTTGAATGATTTTTGAGGCAATGCTATAAAACCTTATATGGAAATAAAAAATGGTATTGGAAGACAAAATTTCACATTTATATTTGCTTTTTATTTATATTTGCTTTTAGTATGTTTACATGTAGGCTTCTTGGGTAAAGAACTAGCGGAATACCTGCAACAAAATAGGTTATCGAAATATTTTCGTATCTTATGCTAGTAATATAAATATCAATGTTTGTTCCTCTTTCACGCAAAAACTACTGAATGGATTTTAATGAAACTTTACAATATCGTAGCTTAAAGGTACAGCTTAAAGGTAAAGGTCAGAATAACACATATGCTATATTTAATCCAGGTATTCCCACGAGAATGGGAATTATGTGGGTGAAACAGCGGGGCATTGCTAGTATATGTTTAACAAAAAAACAACTGGTCCATTATGTATCAAAAATCGTTTTGACAAAAAATCAGAAAACCTTTAAAAATAATATAGGAGTATTGCGGACACTCAGATTAATCCGGACCTGTTCAAAGTTTATTAGTTATGTTGTTGTCGTTCCGATCACTAACTTAGTGGAAGAAAAAGTGTTTTTGTAACTGTAACTTAACGTAAACGCACCAAAATAAGTTAATTTAAAATGTTTTATTTGAGAAATGCCGTTATAGAGCATACATTTTTAATAGTTTCAAGAACTATTTTTGAAAAAAAGGTTTTTCAGATAGTTAATTTTTTAATGACAAGAAGACATTAAAAATATGTACCTACTTAATGAGTACTTTATAATGCTTAATTACTTACTAACAACAAAAAATATTTTAAACTACAAAACCGGTAACTTGTAACTAAAATGTAAAAATAACAACAATTTAACAATAATAGATATATTAGAAGAGTCCGTTTTAAATTAGCTATGCGCCTTGAAGTAATGAATCCTTTTCGACAACAATAAATAATATAAGAAGGCACTGTATGCAGTTAGCATATTAGTGTATACCATCTCATATTATTTATGTTTAAGAATATGTAGATATTAAAAATCTAGCTTAAATTGAGATAAGATCTAACAATTAGTCGGTTAAGTAAAAGAGTACCTTATCTTAAAAATATTTTTCTTCCAAAAGTTAAATCATCATCAAAAAAATCTTTAGAAGAAGACCTAGGTTTTCCATTTTCCAACTATTGACGGCCCGACGCCATAGCGACTTTAAAGTTCGAAATACTGATAAATCCATCGGCTGCAAAATGTGTGTACTATTCAGGTTTAAGGCCACAACTATTATTCCATTTTCAGCACAAAAATTAGAGTTAAATGAGACTTGTGACCATCTAGAAATAATAATACAGGTCTTTTTATATTCTGATCATTTAACCAAGGGTGAAAAATATTTACAATATATTCATAAAACGTGCTGCCCCACATCCACCCACTGGGAGACCTTACGATAGCCCATTCTTCAGGAAAACTTGAAGATACCACTGACGGTATACGTTCGTATGGGTAAATGACCAGAGTAGGTGCTAGTTGACCTGCAGCGTTTCCCGTCACCAAAACTGTAAGATTTTCTTTATCGTCGCCAGACGCAGAGTAAACATGTTTATCGCCTTTTTTGATATCGGTGATATTAGGATGCCGTTTTAAGAAAAGCTGATACCATTTCTTCCATGGCCTGTTATCTACGAACCGGGTATATAGTTTCTTATCAGTTATGATTCTCGGAACGCAATCTAATAAAACATCTTTGGTAATCGGTATATGTTTATCTTGCATGGAAAGAACCCAACGTTCAAGAATATCTTCCTCTTCTTTATTTAAGTATGTATTCGGACCCATCGCACATACTAAGGGGCTTTTTCCTGAGATTTTATTAAAAAGGGTAACTCGCGGTACACAATATTTTTTTGCAGCAACTGCTAATTTCTCACCTTGCAGGACCGCCTCGATGGCTTGTCCCATTTGCTGGAGGGTATAATTCTTTCTCAGGGCCATATCTACAATACAGAAATAAGACAATTAGTTAATATATCAGTGATAAAAAGAGAATGTCCATAATTGGAACTACAGGACAACTCCAATAATGGACGCACATGTACATTATTGGAACCAGTTGTTAAATAAAGTTGATATTTAACAGATTTTCTTAATAAAAACATGGAACTTAGAAATTCAATTTTAGAACGAAAATGTTTTTATTTTTATTTTGGACATATGTTCATAACTGGTTATTAGCAAAAAAAGTGTACCCAATAATAAACACTCACAGTAACTATAAAACTATAACTTCAAATGTAACCCTATAGGCATTAAAAATATCTTTAACTACTAAAGATATCTAAAAAATAACACGAACATCCAAAAATAAATATTAATGTTGTGTAAATATTTATATACTGTACTTACTTCCTTAAGGATTCATATAAAAACAATTGGATTTATTAAAAACACTTATGAGGCACAACACAATAGGTTACCGAACATATTCAAAATGGCCAAATTGAATGAAAAGTCAGGTTAACGTGACAGTCGGGATAATGAAGTTTAAAGTCCTATGTTGCCAAGTAAAAAAATAATTGCTTCTGCTCCTATTTCAGTACATTTTATTATTTTTCGTCCATAATTAGGGTAACGTCCATTATTGGTGCCACTATGTTACCTGTTTTCTTTATTTTTTTTTAAACTTATGTTCTGCTCTTTTTTGCAAGCTCTGGAGGCACAACTTTTTTTTTTATTTTATTGAATCAGGCGTTACTTTGCGGAAATCCATTATAAAAGATGTAAAATAAGCCTTTATTTTGCTAATTCCGCGTAAGCAGTGTAACCGTTGT
>NJDC01006238.1:66773-81198 GCA_002245475.1 Calephelis virginiensis
ACTAATCTACACCGATCCGGTAACACTACTTCTTTGATCCTGTCGACAAGATATAAACTATTCTTTATGCTATAGGGTGGGTTGAATTTTGATTTTTCTTTAATAACGTTCTTTAAATATTTTGATAAACCATACGCTGGTGCACCAATATAAGAAACAACCGGACGCATTGGACAACCATCTTTGTGAATCTTTGGCAAACCGTACAGAAGGGGTGGACGAGGATTCATTTCGATTACTCGTTGTTGGGACCAAGTCGTTGGAAAAATATAACGCGAAGAATTGACCGAACGCCTAATCATCGCTGAAAACTTTTTGGTTGGATCATACGATAGTTGCGAAAAATCTTCACCCAGTATGACATCATTGACTTTGTTCATATAATCCTCGTGTTTCAATATAACTATTGCGTTCCCTTTGTCTGCTTTTGAAAGGATTAAATTGTTATCGGTAATCCTGTTTTTTATCGACTTAATTATACCTAATTTTGAATTGAATAGACGAGGAATGTAAAGCTTTCTAATGTCTTGCGCTACAACGTTTTTAATGATGTCATCCTTTTTGTTTAAAACAATCGCTATTTCTGCATCAACTGCCATATTTTCCAACGATTTTGAGTTAGTTTTGGAACTGGATTATACTTTAGGCCTTTCTTTAAAACTGCCATTTCACCTTCTGGAAACTGGACGTCTGTAAGATTTGTAACTCTTGGATGAAATGTATGTGGATCACATACATTTCATCTAAGAGTTACAAATTACATTAAAAACAGGAATGGACTAAGGCACTTCTGATTTTAAAACATTTTGAGACTTAGGCTCGTTCGAAAAAAAATCTTAACTTTCGCCTTAAATTTCTTAAGGAAGCCTTGGATTTTGGTGAGATTGAAAGATACCAAAATAAGCGTTCTTTAGTGTTGAACTAGAAAAATAAAAAAACTTGAAATGGCTGATTCTGGACTTAGGCGCGTTTGATATGTATCGACACAAATAGTATATCAACCTACATTAACCATTTGCTTGGCAATTAGGCAGTTTTATTTTGTTTTAAATTTGTAATTTATGCCCTTCAGAACATTCAACAATCTTTTTGTATATATAATTGTTGTTGATCGAGTTCAATTCTTCTCAATTCCCTTTCGTGTAAGTTTTTTTCTTTTATTTTCTGGAATTCCAACCTCTCCTTATCTACTTTAAGTCGTTTTTTTCGAAGGAAGCAAAAACAGTTGCAGCCCTGTCTAAGTCATTTTCTTTATTTTCAAGTTGTGTTTGCCGTCGTTTTTGCACATTTCTTGCAGAAAACACATTGAAATTGTTTAAACATCAATTTTGCAATTGAAATACTACATACTAAAATATTGAAAAATACGCCGCAACACTACACAACTAAATCAATTAATTATAATATGAAGTTAATTTCCTACGAAATTGTTCTTTATTAAAAACCTTCTTATTCTTTATTAATTTATTTAAGACATTACCTATTTGACTTTGCGAAGAGGGCTCCGGTCTAGTGGTTACCTCCAAAGCTTCTTGGACGCTAACTGCATCTGCTATAAACGTTATTTAATATTAATAACATCAAATCTGTTATGTTCCACTTCAGGAAGTGATAATTACCTAGTCAGATATTACGGTATTAGTGACCGTAAGCATCTTTTACCAGCTGCCTGGCAGAAAGACAGATGGCCTATTCTACAAAGGAGCCCGTAACAATTTTTTTTTGGTAATAATTTACATCTCTAAATTAAACAAATTGTAAAGTATTTTTAAATCCGATTACCTTGAGATGGTTCAACATTTATTTCGACATCTACGTAGTCAATATTTTGAATGGCATGTTCTGTGGTAACATCCTGAAATATATAAGCATTAAATTAATTAGTTATCTTTGTTTATGTACACAATATTTTTTGTAAACTTAAAAACAAAAAACTTCGGTTGCATGAAAAACAAGTCAAATCTCAGCAATAAAATTTATGTAACTCATAACTCTTAATGATATTGAGCATTTCACTAGACGTCATTCAATCACTAAAAAATAATGGTTAGTTAAAGCTTAACTGCCTTAATCATAAAAAGTAGTTAAATTACCTCCTAAACATTGCTTAACTAATCTCTTGATTAAGCCTTAAACATTGTTTAAAAATTTGTTATTCATGAAGTAAATTTTGACAATGCTTAGTTAAATACTGTTTAACTTAGTAGTTTTTGGTAGAAATGTACGCGTATTTCTTTTGCTAAAATTGAATTAAACAATTGTCATCCGTAGTCAACATCGTTGTTTCCATAGTGATTATATTATCTTTGGTTTCCATGTTGTTTCTGAATACAGTGTCGGACGTCTATGACCTCTTGTTAAAGAGTATTTATATTCGTTGTCTATAACTATCTATCTGCTAATGTGCTGGACCTGGGCTAAGTAACTTGTTGGTGTTTTTTAAACAATGTGATGTAAAAGTTCAGTACTACTAGTATTGTACTACACTAAAATTAAATTTATTAGAGTAAATAAAAGTTGATATAACATAGTCACAAAACATTTGAATTGATACACTGCATTTCAAAAATAATGTTTTTTATGCATCTACATTATGTTACTAAGCTAAGTATAAAGTGATGTCATTTCTGTAATATTTTCCCCCGTGTTGGTTTGAGTTCCTTTGTAGAATAAACCATCTACCTTCCTGTTAGACAGCGCGTAAAAAGCAAGCATAGGCTTACCGTCACTAGCACCGTGACAACTGACTATGAGGTGAGTTTCGCAGCGACTCACCTGGATTGGTACCACCGCCTTACCTATTCCTGCCGCCTTAACGTCAGCGCTTGCTGTTGAATTGTTCCGGTTAGTAGACTAAAGTAGCGGGTAAACTTACTTTTGCTCGGGGCTTAACACCCCGACCCCAGGTTGGAAACTCACCATTGCCACCTTTGGTGTCTCTAGGCGGCGTGAAATTCTCACCATCAGAAAATCTGTCTACTTTTCTGCTTCTAATATTATAAAAAAATGCTCTGGAAAACTATTCGTTTCTTCATATGAGTCATTGGCTATCTTTATAATAAAACATATTATTATAGTCCTATATTGTTCCAAAATCCAACATATCCCGTCCAAATTCCAGTATCATAAAAAAGTTAAGTTTGATATTTGTTTTAATAAAAATAAAAGTTTTTATGATTTTTTTATTATTTATGACCTTCTAAACAAGAAAGATTGATTCTTTTGTTCTTTATCTCTCTATCAATTATAGTCCAGGAAATTAATCACGTTGATTCTTAGATTATTTATTGAAGATGGACAACGTTTATTTTGGAGGTAGTAACACAGACACTTTAATATTTCTTTGCTTACAACTGCATTGCTACCAAGTTACCCATGTAACAACTACAATTGGGTAGTAGTAAGACGGGTAACACAATATTTTTATTCTAACAACTTACAACTGTAGTAGTAATAACAGCAAATAAATTACCCGTGTAACAACTATAGTCACTTGGTAGTAAGATAGGCAATTTAATATTTCCCTTCTTGCAACTTACAACTACAGTAGTAAAAACGGAAAAAAAATTACCCATCTTACTACTGGTAGTAACATTGGTAGTAACACGGGCAACAAAGGATATCTTTCACTTTTCTCTTCCCATTAGATCGGTAACATTTACATTTTCATCACACTCTTTAAGAGAGTTAAAAAGGGTTTTTAACTTCTGTAATCATTTCGGTCGTCCGCAAAAATTTGGTGAAAAAATTTATTTGTAAGCATTGTTTCGCCAATAATGTGCTGTTAATTGTAGATGTGATTAGGCGATACCTGGTTTTGGTTTTGATTAGGTTAATGGCACTAAATATTCTTTCTGAATCTGCGTTTGCATGTGGCAATGACTTAATTTCCAATACAAATCTTGATAAATTTTTGAACGAGGTCTCTGTAAAAGCTTATATTTTGCTCCAGAACTCAGCAGGTGACATTGAATCTATATGTGCGAATGTGTTTTCGGGTAAATTGGTGGTGGATAAAAGTCGACATTCGTCATCTATAGCCTGTTGCTCTTCATTTTTTTTCATTAGTCACAATACATTGAATCTTTAACATTATTGGCAATAATGATGGTTCCAAGGTTCTTAGGGAATTAGAAGTAGCGTTTTTTGGTGAAAAAATATGTAGCTTTTGTAACAATAAATCTTCAAAATCGTAACTTTTTAATTTGACAGCTACCAGTTTTTATAAAATCTCTAGCTCTATTTTGAAATTCAGCAACCAAATCTGGCCTTGTTTGAATGTTTGGGTGAGCCATTTACGTCATCACATGCACTTATAAATACACCTGGTTCACATTTATAAAATATTCTTGTTTGGTAGGATCAACAGTGCTAAGGTTATTTTGGGTTATATAGTCCTTTTCTTGTAGCAGAAGAGTTCCTGATACGTTTCTCTTATTTTTTGTCTCGTTCCGTTATAACAACACCTTGTTTTTGAAAATATCCACTAAGATTTTCGAATTTGGGTAGCACTCGACGCAAAAATAAAAAATATGATTTTGTAAACGGGTGGTTTGAATATAAGCTCAGTTGCCAAAATACTTTCGTCTAACCACTTTTTTTTTCGATTGACAACAGATAAAAGAGAGAGCCAACGTGTTTGAAAAGGATGTAAAATGTTATGAACAGGTGTGTTGGTAAAAGCTTGAAACTCCACAAATTCAGCTTGACGTTTCGAACTGTTCTTGAAAAATCCATAGACGTTTCTGGCCAAATCTTCACAATGCCTTGGCAATGTTTTACACGCTTCGCTGGCACACAAGTGTAATGAATGGCATATACATTTCAAAATAATTATGCCTGGGTTGCTTTCTTTTAAACGGCTGGCAACAGAGTTATGATTGCCTATCATGACGCTAGCACCATCGGAAGCAAATTAAATAATATTTGATAACGGCACATTTCGGTCTTTAAAACTCTTTACTACAAATAATATAATTTTATTATATAATTATAATAAATTGCTTCATTCGTAGCACCCTGATTTGCAGCATCAAAATCATCTTTTTCAAACAGAGGCCGTCATTTCCCAAAGCAAACTTGGCATTTTGTTTGTTTGTGGGTCGAATAGACGCACGACAATGCACATTGTCTTAACCGCTGATTTATCAGTTGACTCGTCAACTAACACGCTAAACCTACTTTCTCTTAATAATTTTTCAAAATTATTTTTATGTCCATTCCCAATTACGTTTTTAATTATACTTGTCCATTTGGTTTCTTTTTAACCTACTATCTGAAGCAGTTTTCGAATCTGTAATCCCTAATTTTACAATTTCACTAAGGTGGTCCATGGCTTCATAGGAAATGTTGTGTTCCGCCATAAACCCACAAAGCTTCAACTCTATTTTTGCAACTGGATCAGAATGACTTGAACTGTCTTGAGACTTTTTGAAATCTGTTTTGAAGACAACATATTTTGCATTTTTCTTGAATGTGCATTAGACATGTGTCTTTTCAAAGTAGACGTTTCACAAGATATTTTAACATTATTTTCCCCGTGTTGGTTCGGGCTCCTTTGCAGAATAGACCATCTGCTTCCTTGCCTGGCAGCTCGTAAAAGGCGAGCACACGCTTACCGTCACTAACACAGTGACATCTGACTAGGTGGTAGTGTTTCGCAGCGGCTCGCCCGGATTGGTACCACCGCCTTACCTATTCCTGCCGCCATAACGTCATGACGTGTTCCGGTTCGGAGGGTTAGGTAGCCGGTAAACTTATTTTTCTCGAGGCCTAACATTTCTACCTCAGGTTGGCAACGCACCATTACCACCTTTGGTGTCTCTAGGCGGCGTGAATTTCTTACCACCAGGAAACCCGTCTGCTTGATTGCCTTCCTATAACATAAAAATAAAATAAATAAATAAAAATAAAATCATATATCCGGCAATACGCTTTATAAATACTGTTTGTCTGCGGGTACAAAACTTGCGACGGCCGGAGCGACGGCGGGGCGGGGCGGTGCGGCGCGGGGCGAAGAGATAGCGGTGTCTTGCGTGTGTACGAAACAAACTTCGCGCAGTCGCGCTCACGTAGTGTTGTGATAAACATGAATTCACGTCGAAGAGAACTATTGGAACCCAGTCTCCTAATGAGATAATTTTTATTACCTAGAGATGGTGTTCATCCAATAAATCAACGACGACGCAGTTTAGGAGAACTTTCTTCACTTTATTACGAGCTACGTTGTCATTCAAGAAAGTTCTACAATTACACTAGAATGAGTATAGAGACATTCGATTATGTTTTACAGAAAATTAGAAGTAATCTGGAATCTAACATTTTCGGTAATCGTATAATCTCTCCTGAACAAAAACTATTTTTAACACTAAGTTAAGTAGGTAAATAAAAGTAGATAGATTGTTAATATATTTTTGTTTATTAATTGAATAATCAAGATAGGTACAAAAATTCACTATTCGGGTGTTTGAGTTCTATACCCATGAGATCAGCTAGAACTAGAATTCCCTCTATATGGATCCGCAAACATTGAATTATGTATTTCTTCCATCATTACTTGATTAATTCTATTTCTAACATTAAATTTTTGTAATGGAGTAAATGACTCCATTTGTGGTAACAAACTCATCAAGTAATAATAATCTTCTGATTTACTTTCGCCAGATTGATTTGCGTTTGAATTTTGTTGCAAATCTTTCTCTAACAACAATAACCGCTTTTTCTCTAATTCCAACATTTCCATCCGAATATCATTTGCAGTCTTTCTTTTTAGGGATCTAGAACTAGAACTAGCGGTATTAATTGACAATGGAGTATTTGTAGTACGTACTTCATCGTCGCCTACCGACGTCAGTTCCTGAGAAATCACCGAATCTGTAGGCGAACATAGGTTAATATCTGATTCCTTAATTACGGACTCCGATGAATTTGTTTCTGTGCACGGTGAAGATATTGAAGTATTCGGTAATTGACTATCAACCGTTGTTAAATTTGTGTCTGAATTATCAGGCAGAATTTCAAATCGCAAAAAATTCATTTGTTTGAAGAACTGCCACGTAGACTGAATATTATCTCCTGGATCTCCTGATCTGGGTGTAGGAAGCTTTTTTAACTCTTTTCGATACTGATCCTTTAAATTCTTCCATCGCTTCTTCAAAATCGCAACTGTAGAAATAAAACATATTTATTACCAATTAATGAACCCTATATTATCTATACTAATATTATAAAGCTGAAGAGTTTGTTTGTTTGTTTACCACAGAGTAGGTACCTACTTTTTAAAAATTTATATATGTTTTATTTTCCTACTGAGACGCGTGGGAAGCTGCGTTATTATTAAAAAGAGGAAAGATTTGTACGTAGAATAAGAAACAGCTAGTAGTATTTATAAACTTAATATAAGTTATTTTATTTACAGATTTCTATCAACGGGAGTATCTTTTTGAGGTTTAGCGTTTTCCTTTCGTCTTGGTAATAAAACTGTTCAAAAAATAGTGTATGCGACTTGCAGTGCGATTTGGGAAAATCTTCAACAAACACACCTGCCAGTACCTACTACAGATATTTTAAATAACGTTGCTGATAAATATTTTGATAAATGGCAATTTCCTATTTGTGTAGGAGCCATTGATGGCAAACATTGTAGAATAAAAAATCCCTCACATGCGGGTTCATCCTACTAAAACCTAAAATTTAAAGAGTATTTTGTAAATAACAATTTGTAACATGAAAATTACACTTACCTTCAACATTCCCGAAATGGCGTTTTATTTCTTCCCAACACTTTATTATAACTCTTTTGTTTTTATGGTGTACGTTTTTATTGTCCCATATAGCCGGTTTTGATAAAATAAAAGATATAAACTCTTCATTGTCAATTTCCATAATTTCCATATTATTACAATGATAAAAATGCAACACTATGTACCCGCGCGAGCGGCGAAATCAAACTAGTTTGTTCTCGTCGCTCCGCGCCGCCACCGCTGTACCGCCGCCCGCGCATCGCTCGATTGTGCCGCCCCGCCGTCGCCCGTTTCGTACACAGCGCTTAATGTTTTAATGCATTTGATTACATCGCCGTCGCGCCGCCCCGCCGTCGCTCCGGCCCTCGCAAGTTTCGTACCCGCAGACTTAGGGTCTTCTTCAATCCAGTATTTGAATTCCCGCTCTGGTTCCTGTTGTTTTCTATATTTCTGTGGTCTGTGTGTAGCTTTTTAACTTTTTTAGGTGTTGAATGGCCCGAGTCCTCACAAGAAGACATTTTTATGTTACTAAGACCTCCAAAAATAAAAACTCAATTAAACCATTAAACACGAGATCGTCACTCTAGAAATAAAATTAATCGGGACTTCCCCATTTCTGGGTATAGACAATATTAGAGAGTGCTGTGGCTAAAGCGCTTTTTCACCGTCTTTTTCGCGAGGGATCGTAACGTAGTTGATAAAAATCGTAACTTTTAATTTAAGTTACCGTATTTTCTATTCTGCTTATGTCGTACATCGTATGAATTATAACGGTCGTTCCCGCAAGTCACCCCCTAGTTTGTCCCCGCCGGGGCCATGTGGGAATTCTTTTAAAAAAAAATCCCACATGTCACCGGAGGGGACAAACCGGTGACAATCGGAAATTGATTCATGAACATTTTTTCCTGTAAGGGATACCTTTAAGGGTTCTTTTTCAATAAATTAAATTTACATAAGGTTTGAAATTAGATATTTAAGAAATGTTTTTAAGTAACTTAAATAATTTATCTTACCTTTCCATCATAAAAATTAACAATTTATTACACATTGTTAATATAAATTTATTACCGAATATTAAAATACTCATACTTTATTGTTTCAACTGCATTCTACTTAAAATATAGAATATATAGTAGGTTTATTTGTTCTATTTGGATATAATCATCATAAAAGGGCCTCATCAATAGGTCAATCTACTATTTAGCCCAATTTATGAATATTATAAATAAATACATTTAATTAATGTAAATATGTAATTTTTATTTGGTTTCGCTGATTTTCCGCGCAAACTCTTTGCCTTCTGTAATATTATTTTCTTAAAAACTATTTTTATAGCTGGCCTTTGTAGTTTGTAGCTACACTGGCCACTATTTAAAAAATATATTAGGTTTAGTAGCTTTTAAATTTTGAAATAGAGAAGAGAAAAATTGAGTCACGGGGCAGTCTGCATCAGTCTGTCCTGGTTTGCCCTTTGAGTCTGCTTTCTATTTCGATCCTACAATAAAGTTAAAAATATTTAACTTTTAAATAGAAACCCTACTACTCTTAGAAAAATACGAGTGAATAGGCTGCATTGTTTTACCGGCTAACGTGGACGGCCGTGCAGAGGGATCTTCTTCATTGCTTTCGCTGCAGATGCCAAACAGGTTCCGTACTGTTAAAATTCGTGTATAATCAGAAAGGCTTTATGGCAAACCTTAACGGACGTAGATTAATAACATACTCATTCAAACACTCGTCTTGCTCTTGACGCTTTTCCGCTTCTTGTACGCCTTGGATAAAATCTTTAAGGATATATTTCTAAACATTCCTGCAAATATATGAGTATATGACGGAGCAACCGTATGGCTTTCTAGATTAATACATTTATTAAACACTGTTTCAATCTGTTTGATTATTTATGTTTTGACCCTTGCAGCTACAGTCAGTTTTTTTAAAGATTTCTTAAAATTTCTTGGTTCTTTCCCATTGTTCTTTTTTTAAATAATATTTTTTCCAATTTTAATTATATTTTAAACATTCTAGATCAAAACTAATTTTTGTTATTCAGTATTAACTGTAGATAACAGTTGGTAGGTAACAGTTCCTAACAATATCAATAGAGGTCGCGACCGGTAAGTTCACAATGGAAGAAATCGCTAAAATCTTACAAAATATACAGGCCGATATAGCAAATAACAAGAAACAAATGAAAGAGATGGAACACAACGTCAAAGAGTCGATAAATAAGAACATTGACGAAAAATTCCTCATTTCCGAAACCAAAACCAAACAGAAACAAAAATAGAACAACAACAAAAAACTATAGAAATATTAGACAAACAATTTGGAAAGAAAAACATAATATTTTTTGGTATCGAAGAGAAAGAAAAGGGCTATGAAAGCTTACTCTCAATAATTCTCGACATCATAAACAATTGGATGGAAATACCTTGTCAAAAGTGGGAAATCGAAAACGTCAATAGGACAGAGAAAAAAATCTGAAAAAATCCGACCAGTGGTCGTTACAATAACAACAACAAGTAGGAAAATACTTACTTAGGAAAGTACTTTAAAAGAAGAAATCATTAGATGGTACAAATGTTTATCTGAAAAAAGATTTTCACTCTACCGTACTACAAAAAAGAAGAGAACTACAAGAAGATCTTAAACGCGAACGAGAGGCAGGAAAAAAGGTACGACAAAATTGTGACTCTAAAACCACAAAAAACGGAAACACATAGTCCCACAGAAAGGAATACAAACAAACGTTACATGTCTGTTTTGTAACGTAGTGGGGTTGGCTTAGCTACCACCCACCACTATGTTAACAGAAAAATAAACAAACAAACAGTCAAACTTGCTTAAGTTTGGCTGTTGGTAGGGAGAATTCTGATATTATGAGGAGGTTCAAATAAAAATCTAAACAAAATTACTGTACACTACACTACTACACTATAAAGGTTTCTGCCGGCTAAAGAAAAAGGAAAATAGATGGGCGTGGGATACGTCGGTGGCTCAAAGATTGGCCGACGGAGCACGGAGCGCAGCACGTAGGGGAGCACGAATGGGAGCACGGAGGACCGCTGCTATAGGCCTCAGCGGCTGGAGTAGGGGACCCCTTGGCACCTTCCCTCAGCAGCCAGGAGCAGCAGTAGAAGAGGCAGCTGGGAAGGTGGCCAGAGAAGTACACCGGCGGGGCAGCTACCGCCGGTTCAGGGTCCTCGGGTCCACCACCTAGGAGCGGGTACCAGGCAGCAGGCACCAGGTAGTAGGCACTAGACAGCAAGCACCAGGTAGCAGGCAGCAGGCAGCAGTTCCTCCGTAACTTCTTCTTATTATTTATTCCGTCGACTTATGCAAGAATTAGAATGCCCAGATCGGCTGGATCGTCATCCGGCTTGACCTGTTCCGGAATTTTCAATTTAAAATTATGCGATCTGATTGGTCGATTTATAATTGACGTCACCTAAACTTCCTTTTTTCTCATAAAAAATAAATATATTTGACATCTTCAAACTTTCATTAGTGTCATTGAAGATGTCAAATATTGTAAATTTTGATGTATTTTAGTGATTTAAAAGGATTATTGAAGATTCTGTGAAAAACACAGTAAAAACAGAAACAATAACAATCATAAGGGACACAAGATCAGAAATAGTAAAAAACAGATATTTACAAGGATCGAAAGATGTACGCATTACAAGTAATTAATATGAATAGTAGAACAGAAGATACCAAAACAGAGATATTTACAAGGTTAGTAAGATGTACATATTACAAGGAAATGTGCTACATTATCCCCCCCCAAGTCAGTAAAAATTTTTACTAGTTAAAAATTTTCAGGTTGAAATATTGACCTCCACCTTTCAAAGCATAACTCAGTCAAAGCTAACTTTCATTCATCATCACTCAAAGTTAGGGGATATAGTTTATATTTACCAACTATACTCCAAGAGGCAATATAATTATTATGTTATGTAGGCTTATTTAGTTACATTAGGTGTCATAACCCGCACCATTGTTAAGACCCGAAGTTAATATAATAATGAAGGCTTATTTTTTTACATTTGGTGTCATAACCCGCACCATTGTTTTAAAAGAAGAAGTAGAAGAAATAGTGACTTCCTCTACCACAAGTAGTCATTAGTACAGTAGAGTTAGTCAGTCCTCCTTAAAGAGCACCCCGTGGGATGGGATGATTAGAATATAATTACTTATATTTCTAGGAGGAGAGAAGAATATTATTAGTTAAAGAAGAAACATTATTATAAAATATAAGATAAGCAAAGAAAAGAAAGAAAGAAAAGAAAAATAAGAACATGGAAAAAGATAATAGCCTAAACGAGTAAAAATCTTGGGCGTAATTGGTAAATTAAGAAAGATACAAGAAATAAAAATTATAACTAACTATACATATTTACTATTTTAAGCCCTTAACATGCCACTTCCCTCTCGTACCATCAGGATTCTCTAAAACCAAGACCAATGGTGACAGCTTTTCCACCACCTTACTCTTTATGAATTTAGGCGCCAGTTTGGAGCTAAAATAGTTGCCAGCATGGTTTTGAACGTAATTTTTACGCCAGACAATGTCTCCGACCTTAAATTCTCTAAAGTTGTGGCGGGTATTGTAGTGGTTGGTGTTTTTGAGGTGTGCTTTGTATAGTGTTGTCTGAACCTTGTCGAAGAGAGCGGACAATAACCCCAAATTAGTAGCATAGATGTCACGAGGTTAGAAGGTAACCTCGTCAAGGTTGGGGCAGTCCGTGTAAGCAGAACCACAAGATATAGTTTCACGACCAAACACTAAAAAGTTAGGTGAGAATCTTGTAGCAATATAAACCTTTAACGTCACGCGCGGGGTCTAAGCACACCCCACGCGTCGTTTTTTAACGATATTTTTTCAAATTGACAAGCCACGATCGCACGCTTTCGGCCAATCTCAGTGCGCCGCAGAGGCTTCCAACAGACGGACTAGTGATGTGCCGACTCGGGTTAAACTTAACTCGAGTCAACCCGAATTAAAATTTCAGTAACTCGAATGGGACTCGAGTTAACTCGATTTAACTAGGATTGACGTACAGTCAGTCTCAGTCATGTTTTTCTTAGTTTTTATCAATTTTAATTATTAGTTTCTTTTTTAACGGATCAAATGCGATAAAACATGTTTTCTGTTGCTAAAAAATACAACTGCAACGCTTACCTAGCGAGGTAAGAGTTGTTGTTTTATTAATATAGGATTACAGCAAAATAATAAATAAAATTATTGTGACAGTAAAAAAAACTTCATTTATGTGTATTATTTATTTTTGACATTTTTAATACGCCTTTTTATTTATTTAAATAATCTAACAAATCAAACAAGTCTAACAAATTAGTCTTAACAAAATAATATCACTCTAACTTGATGAAGTCGAAAACAGAAAATGCTATTAATGATCTATAAAGTTATCAAAAATATCACAATCTATTTTATAAAAAGTCTTAGTCATTAACAGTATCACAAATATTATTAGTTTGGCAGTAGCTTGGTTGTACAATATAATCTGTGCAAACATTTTGCTTTTGTACTTTTATCAAAATATACTGAAACTTAAGCTTAATCAACAGCTGTTGCAGGACGAACCATTTACTAATCATTATGTATTTTTCAAATTATTATAAAATAAACCACACTACAATAACGAAAAAAAATCTTGCTTCTTATTTGACAACATACCTAACAACTTAAGAGTAAGTACAGTTCAAACAAAATTCAACAAAATAAATGAAACAAATTTCTTTTAAGTCTATATATAAGAAGTATTTTTCACAGAAACAAAGCAATATTTTCTTCTTACGTTTTTAAAAACTATAAACGTATCTAAATAATGTAATTTTATAAAAATAAAAGTTCAAGTACGGCTCTTTGAATTGAGTAAAAGAATTTGGTTGACTTTTCTTGGTGCTAGACGGTTTTTTCTATTATTGCACAAAATCCCTACCTTTGAAAACAAGCGCTCAGAAGGAACTAATTCGTCTTTTTGTTTATTTAAATAATCTAACAAATCAAACAAGTCTAACAAATCAGTCTTAACAAAATAATATCACTCTAACTTGATGAATTCGGAAACAATAAATGCTATTGATTATCAATAAACTTATCAAAAATATCACAATCTATTTTATTAAAATCTTAGTCATTAACAGTATCACAAATATTATTATTTCGGCAGTAGCTTGCCTTGTTAGTACAATATAATATGTGCAAACATTTTGCTTTTGTACCTTTATCAAAATATACTTAAAATTAATCCTAATCAACAACTGTTGCAGGACGGACCATTTACTACTCACTTTGTATTTTTCAAATTATTATAAAATAAACCACACAATAATAACGCAAAAAACATCTTGCTCCTTGTTTGACAACATACCTAACAACTTATGAGTAAGTACAGTTTAAACAAAGTTTAACAAAATAAATGAAACAAACTTCTTTTAAGTTTATATACTAGTTCGTATATATAAGTATTTTTAACAAAAACAAAGCAATATTTTCTTGTTACGTTTTTATAAATTATAAACGTATCTAAATGATGTAATATTATAAAAATAAAAGTTTAAGTACGGCTAATTGAATTGAGTAAAAGAATCTGGTTGACTTTTTTTGGTGCTAGACGGTTTCTTCTATCATTGCACAAAATTCCTGCCTTTGAAAA
>NJDC01006243.1:0-29032 GCA_002245475.1 Calephelis virginiensis
TGGGGGTTATGTCTGTAGAAAATATTTGTGATTATGGACTAACAGTTCCATACACATTATACCAAAAATGAGTTAGAGAATTTAGAGAAGTTAACTGAATAGCATTTGAATGTAACCCATTAAATGGTGGGATGGTCTTGTTACTCAAGTTGTTTGTTGCATAAAATTCTTGAAATGGAAGAGAACTTTTTATTTAAACTTTTGCATTCAATTTCTCATAACCCTGTCAATCGCCGTAACGCCAGTACTTGCGATTGTTGTGTACCAGTCTGTATGGTAAGGTGTAGGGATTTACGCAAGAACTCCCTGTCTCTCATTCGAACATAATTAAAATTGTACAGAAAGTGGGTGTGCGTCGCCCCATTGGACAAAATCGATCTTCATAATTTGAGTTATACAGATAATTTGTATATGACCACGTGTAATTTTGTATGGTAATTAAAAATTTGAGCTTCTAGCCATTAGGGAGTTAGCCATCAAAGGCCAGATTTTATCTGTAATGTACCATTCGTAAGAACGTTACATTACACAGAAATGCTCTAGTCTATACTCGCCTTTAGGGGTTGGTCCTCACCTTTTACCATAGAATCGCATTTGATCAGACTATTACAGCATACTATGATATCACACATGCGAACCCACACTGTCGTTCCGTAACTTACAAAAAAGATTGCACGCGACTTTAAGCTTTCAGTTAAATCAAAGGTTAAATTATCAATGGAGAAAGGGTGCAATAGTATGCTGACGCGTGTTTTAGTATTTAGGCGCCACTTTGCCAGCCATCGTAATGTGACGCATGTGATATATTTTTTGTGACACAGGTCTCGTGATGATAAGTGGTCTATAGACACCAAGATGTTATAGGTCCGCCGCTGTGCTAGGGCCGTGATGATAGACTAATAATTATATAATATGGAAATTGACTACCTTCCCAAGTAGAACATGAGCCATTATAGCGGTAGAAATTGGTAAGACGGTGGATCGCTACCTGGGCAAGTTTCTGCACAGCACTCGACCATCAGTAGTCTAATGGTGTGCGTTACCCCAGCAAGAAAGTAGCACCTAGAGTGATAGAAGTGATATAATAAATTCTAAACTAACTATCGGAGAGTTAAAAATTGTGCATGAGCAGAAAGCTTGTATTTGTGCGCTAAAAATAAAATTTGTGCGTCTTCAGGTTTTCGAGATATTGCGTTTCCTGCTGCGGTAACGTTTTGCAGAATCGCGTATCTCAAAGACTATTGTATATGATCCTGTAGAATAAACATGCACAAATAGCTCTTAATTTGTGCGTATTTGTGACAAAATTAGATTTAAAAAAATATTTATAGTTTTTAAGTAATATAAGTATAAGTAATAATATAAGCTTTTCCAAAAATCAAAAAAAGATTGTAGTGCCTAAATAAGAAAATATATAATGTCACCGAAAACTGCAATCGGTTCTTCTTAAGGTGTATATTTACTATAAAAAAATTCAAAAGCATATATACATGCGTTTTTGAATAATATGAATTAAAGTCAAAAAACGACGTTCTAACTTTGATCTTACTGCACAAATTACTGGCTCAACCTAAGATGTTTAGGTGTTAACCATTTATGCGAAATGCATTAAGTAAATATAAACAAAAACCGAAAGAGCAACATAAACACTGGTTATCCAACCAAATTCGAAGGACTACAAATTTTTGGTTAACACCTGATCATCTAAGGTTGAGCCAGTAATTTGTGCAGTAACGTCAAAATTAGAACGCCGTTTTTTTTACCTACTTTAGTTCATATTATTCAAAAACGCATGAATGTATGCTTTTGATTTTTTTTATTGTAAGTATACACGTTAACAAGAACCGAATACAGTTTTCGGTGACCTTATATATTTTCTTATTTAAGCACTACAATCTTATTTTGATTTTTGGAAAAGCCGCGATTACTTACTTATATTACTTAAAAACTATAAATATTTTTTTAAATCTAATTTTGTCACAAATACGCACAAATTAAGAGCTATTTGTGCATGTTTATTCTGCAGGCTCATATACAATAGTCTTTGAGATACGCGATTCTGCAAAACGTTACCGCAGCAGGTACCGCAATATCTCGAAAACCTGAAGACGCACAAATTTTATTTTTAGCGCATAAATACAAGCTTTCTGCTCATGCACAATTTTTAACTGTCCGATAATTAGTTTAGATTTTTCTTGCTGGAGCAACATTACCCCAGCAGGAAGTGTTTTTTCCGTTTATTTCCAAAACAACATGCACAATTTTTTTAATCGGCGCACATTTACAGCTGATCGAGCAATAATTGTGTCCCACTCATATCACTCAAGGTGCTACTTTCATGCTGGGTAAAGCGCACACAGAGGATCGCATGCGACTTTCAGCCTTCAATTGGATGATCAGCGGTGAAAGGGTGCGATAGCATGTCGTTGCGCGCTTTAGCATTTTGGTGTCACTCTGCTAGCTATCGTGCTTTGTCCATGTCTCCGATCACCTCAGATATTAAATATGTCACCACCAAAAGACCACTGGTGGTATTTCTAAGCAGCAACCTGCCCGGGAAAAGACCCATGGGTTTTGTTTGTGAGTTTAGCGAACAAGCACACGGGTCTCGTGATGAGGCAACCGTGGCCGATAGACATCAAGATGTTATAGGTGCGTCGCTGTTGTGGCTGGAATGTTGGTCAATTGTACATGTAAATGCTACCTTACCATATGAACTAGAACATCGAGTTCTTATGGCGGTAGAAATAGGTAAGGCCGTGGATCCCCAACTCGGGCAAGTTTCTGTACATAGTAACTCTACCACCACTAGTGGTCTGGTTGGTATTGACAACATATAATTTTTTTATCAGTCTGTGGTAATGACTTATTTTACCTATGCTCGTCCCTTAGACAAATGGTCGATTCTACTCAGTGAACCCTGACCAACACGGGAAGAAAAATGTAAAAGCAACAACAATATCCAAATATAAGCTAGTTTTCTCTTACAACCTACAGAAAACTCTTGTTATTTAAATTAAACTATTAATTAATATGCGACCTGCACAATTTATTTCATTTTCATCTCTTAAACAATTTCAAATATAAAATAATGAAAATGGGCATCATTCAAAGTAAACATAGATCTCCTCGACAATAACAAACTTTGCATCCGAGATCAAACCATTATGTGGAACGTTCAAATACATGCTAAATTCAATCAATTTGATCAAACAATTGTAACGATAAACACAAGCTAATTATTGTAAAAAATACTTTTAGCAACAATATATTGTACATAGCTTGCATAGTGTCATCAATAAATTTTTATGAACAACATATCAACAGTAAGTCCCAATTCAAATAATACATAAATCAAATACATAATATACAGGAGTTCTTAAAATACTAACACTTATTAAAATGCCAATATTATTTTTAAGGAAATTATTATAAAAAAAGTTGCGGTTTTATATTTTTACATTCAATAAAATCAGAAAACAATTCCCAATATCGATAATAGTAATTTATTCTGTGATCTTATGAAAGTATTTGAATTTGTAATTGCTGCTTTGTAATATTTTATTACTACAAATCCCTTAATCATAAAAATGCATCTCATAGAGAATAATCTTTTTGCTAGATTACGTTTTATATTTTTTACTAAAATCCACTGGACAAGGGTTTGAACTACCTCAACCTTTTCAACGCGATCGACTTTTATATAAGTCCATTAGATTGTCCCTAACGCCTACTAATAAGGCGTAAAAATGGTGTTAGTATAAGTTAAAATTAAGTATTATCTTCAGATGCAATTATTATTATGCCTATTTAATTTATATTACAAAAATATAATGTATTGTTATATGATATATTTTTTAATTCTAATTATATTTTCGATTTAAAAGTGCATTTAAAAATACAAATTAAAATTTGCAAGAGGAGATTAGCGTCAGGATGCCAGATTTTGCATTAGCCGTAGCGTTGAAAAGGTCAAATCAGTTTTGAAGTTCTGACCCATACACAGATTAGAGTAATTGAGACTGATTAATAAACATAAAAAAGGAATATTTAACAAATATGTTTAATAAAACTTATTTCAAGTGTTCTTAAAATATCTAAATGCAACAATTTCGAGAAAAACTAAGTTTTTATTCAAATATTTCAACAGATTCCCGTAAGAGGAATAATTTAAATATGAAGGCGAAACGCAGTTACAACAGCTAGTATTATGATATGTTTGATATAATTGTGGAGTCACGTAAATCTTTATAACATTGAAAGGATGAGTTCGAGAATGGTTTAACTACCAAATACCTGATTTGACGCAAATAAATTCTTAACATTGGGAGAATTATTTTCAATTCTACTAAAGAAAATCACCCCAAACCATTTTAATATTTGGACTGAAATAATTATGATATTTCATGTAGGTTTAATTAACATTCAATCTTTTTTGTACTAGCGATCTCAACAAATGTGTCAGTTAAACCATTTGTAGACTGAATATCTCGAGCTATAATGCGATTCTTGTTATTATGAAAAGGGCATTGGAGAGATTATTTATTTCTGAATCCAACAATACCAATGACTATTTTTCGAAAAAAAATCACTTAAACCATTCTCGAACTCAACCCTTCAATAATGTATTTAAACAAAATATGTGATGTATACTCCATATGCAAATAAAATTAGATAATTAAAATTTCAGCTTCCTTTGTTGGTCTGCGAGTTGCAGTCTTTGCTAATGATGCATTTCATTAAACTAGTGGTCGCCCATTGGTCGAAATTACTATAATAAATTTTAATTACAAGTTATTCAATATAAATTATTACAATATAATGTTCAAACAATGTTAAGGTTCTATTGTTAATTTCTTTTTGATAAGAACACCATCTTCATTTATCAAAACCAACTACTTAGTTTCCAATTATGAATATAGTTTGTGCGCCATCTGTGTTCATTTATCGTTATCATCAATTAGTTAGAAGCATGGTAGTATGTGTAATGTTTTATTTTTTGATTTAATGCACTTTATAAGTATAATCATTGAAATATATTCGAGTTCTTCTCCTACACATAAACTATAAGTGTGCCAAATGTTCGCGCATTTTCGTAAAAAGGGGTCTCAAATTTTACTTCACGTATTAATATTATGATGATGGTGATATAATTAACATTTAGAATTTTATCTGAATATTATAGCAAGTTTATTTTCATTAATTACCAATATGTGTAACATGCATTACTAATTTCGACATGTAATCTGTCAACTTACAATTCAAATACATTTGGGCCAGCAAGTTCAACCACAGAAATGCTGTCATTAAAATAGTACTATTGATTTGGGTTTTCAATAAGCCTTTATAACGCCAATGCTCGCCATTGTCGTATTCCTTTCTAAAGGTAAACGTAGTAGCTTCGTACGAGAACCAAAATAGCGAGGGACGCATTTATGGTGTCTATGGTCAACGGTTGCCTCTTAGCACTGTGAACTAGCTTGTTGGCATGGAGAAGGCGTCCGCTCGCTGTCACAAAACATATTAGTATGATCTTACACAGATCAATTTAGTATCGTTAATTATTTTTAAGAAAAACATCATCTAAGTCAGGAGCTGAACACGTAACCTTCGTTTCCTGAAAACGCTTTACCATTTAAGCTTCAGTCGCTTTTAATAATATTTAAAGCTTGCTGCAATTTATTTAATTTTCATATCGATTACGTTCTTTTTTAAAAAATGTGAAAAGGAAAATACATATCTTGCTTCGAACTTATCGAAAATCTTCAAGTGTAACACCTAGACACTTAATGACCGGTTCCTATATTCAAGAAACTAGCCATTTTTGCTTACGAGCGATAGTTTTTCGTACTAGTAAAAAATCTAACCACGATCATTCGTTGTCTATTGATAACTCAAAGCATTTTGTGTAATTATGAGCAACGCTTCGTTAATTTTAGATAAACCATCAATGGTTATACTAACGGATAACGATTCGTTGATTATAGGAACCGCTTAAGCGACAGTAATTTATCGCACATCAAAATAATTTGATTGATGACAAAACTCAAGCGTTGTGTGCACTTAATACTAACGTCGACATCGTACTAACGAGGCATTACGCGCTAGTTTGCGCCTGGTACTTCGCTACACGTCAACGTCACTGCTGTCCTCGCTGTACTCGTTGGCGTCCTGCTCCTGATCCTCCTCAGCCTCGATTTCACCTTCCAAAGCCTCTTCTTCGCCCGCTTCATCAACTTCTTCTTCTGCTAGAATGTCCGTTATTGTATTACTTAGTCCTTTTCCCATTTCTGAAATTGAAACAGACTTGAAATTGAAACTGTATTTTTTTATCACTGACAAAATTATTTAAGTATTAACTTTTTACATCGCCTCTGTGGTCTAGCGGTTTAGTTGTTGGATTTGACTGCTTGAGGTCCCGGGTTCCAATCCCGGGTCGGACAACAAAAAGAAAATTGGGTTTTTCCAATTTTCTAATAAAAAAAATGTTGCTCGGGATAGGAGATGTGCCCGTTTGGCAATAGGCTTGCCTCCTACCACATTGTGGGACTTAGTATCTTCGGCTAGTCGTGGGTTGTCCTGGTTGTGCCTCTGCCTACTGGGGATATGGGCGTGAAGATATTATTTTTTTTTAACTTTTTACATGTGGAGGCTAAATAACACATTTTCTCTATTTGTAACCAAGAATGACAGCTTCATAAAATTTAAGGGATATTTTTTTAAAAATGTTTACTGGTTATGTATGATTGTACTATTTCAGCCTTTGTGGTCTAGCGGTCCGGCGTCGGACTTGACTTCTTGAGGTCCCGGGTTCGATTCCCGGGTCGGGCAACAAAAACATTGAAAATTGTGTATTTTTAATAAGCAAAGCCACTTTTCTTAAATAATAGTATCCGTTTATATATCTGCTACATAGTTATAGACTCGTTATGACGTATAAAGTAAGACGGAATGCAACATGCTTTTTGACTTTTGTATATATATAAGTATATATAAGTGTATACTATCACTAAATAGTACCTAACAAAGTCGCTACCTCTGTTCCTTTGTTTTTTTATGATAATGGAACTGAAGGCAAACAGCAGGCAGATTTTCTGATGGTAAGAAATTCACGCCGTCTAGAGACACCAAAGGTGATATAGGGCGTTGCCAACCTGAGGTCGGGATGTTAGGCCTCGAGCAAAAGTAAGTTTACCGACTACCTTACCCTCCAAACCGGAGCACGTCAACGGCTAGCATTGGACGTTATGGTGGCAGGAATAAGTAAGACGCTGGTACCAATCCGGGCAGTCGCCGGAGACTCTACCGCCTAGTAGGATGTCACGGTGTTAGTGACGGTAAGCCTATGCTTGCCTTTTACGAGCCGCCTGGCAGAAAGGCATATGATCTATTCTGCAAAGGAGCCCGGACCAACACGGGGAAATATAATTGTATACTTAAATCTTTAAAACTACGCAACGGATTTTGATGCGGTTTTTTTTAATAACGTGATTGAAAAAGAAGGTTAATATGTATATTTTATACCGTGCGAAGCAGGGGCGGGCCGCTAGTGTATAATAATATAAAGTACTTACGTTCAATATAACTTTCTAAAGATTTTGGTACCATACTTTTGAGCTTCTCAAGTTCAGTTTCTGTACAATTACCTTTATCTAAACCTGTAATAACAAATTGTGTATTATTATTTAGTGGAATTTTAACATGGAAAATAAACATTATTAAATTCTAACCAATTAACAATTCTTATATTCTATATACATTACTTTTTGACTACCACGCAGAGACGAGTAACGGTATATTACATTACTTTTGTGATCATCACACGGTGATAGTTACGTGATGATTAGGGAATGCAATCTTGGACCAAGATTGACTATTCAAGATCTTGGCGTTTTTTTCTGAATCAAGATTGGTCAGTTCGAGATCTTGGTAAGATTCGGGTAGAGATCTTGGTTGCAACTCAAGATTTTCGATTAACCAGTATTTTAATATCTTAAAATATATAAATTACGTGTCACGTTGTTTGTCAACGATGGACTCCTAAACTACTGAACCGATTTCAATGAAATTTGCACACCGTGTGCAGTTTAATCCAACTTGAAAAATAGGATAGTTTACATCTCAATTTATGCTCAAAAAATTTACCATCCGAGCGAAGCCGGAGCAGGCAGCTAGTTATGTAATATAATTTTTAAATTAAACAACATTGTATGAACACAATAAGCAACGTTTATTTTAAGAATGAACAAGAAACAATCAACATTTTAGTGACTTGAATGAAATAAATGCAATAATGCAATGAGATCACAAATTATAACCTATAATTTACGTACGATAATTTAATGAAGAACTAAAGTTTACACGTATGACACTTTACGCGCGCTCAATCTGAAAATCTCGAAATCTTGTTACAATCTTGGACTGTTGTGTCAAGATCGCGAACAGGATTTGGAAATTCAAGATTGATGGCTTTCAAGATCAAATCCTGGAAAATCACTCAAGATCTTGGTGGAATCTTGATCTTGCAAGATCAAGACTGTATTCCCTAGTGATGAATCGCCAAGATAATTGAAATTGATATAAAATTTGATGCAAATTTCTACTTGACTAATGGCTAAATACTAACGTGAAGGCCAAAACCTAAAGAAAGAAAGAAAGAAAAGGTCACCTACCAGTGTCTTGTTTTGTTGCGTATATGTTAATGAAACTTTGACAGCATTAGATTGGAAGTATATAATATATAAGAAAATAGAATAACCTACCATATAATAATCCCATTCTTTTTAATATGTCTATGTCATCGTGGATTTGGAACCTTTTGTTAAAATTAAACATATACTCTGTCCTGAAATTAAATAAATATATAGGTCATCATTATATCCCTTAATTTCTATTACATATAAGAAACGAAGAATGATTTTTTTTCATCTGTAGCTCTAAAATGGATATTTATCGAAATCGAACAGTAGCGTAGAAGCGGCCAATCGAATAAAATTCTATAGTTATAGATTCGAATATAATAAACGATAAAAAATGACACATGTAAAACAAGCCTTTATTTTGCCCTTAACCCCGAAACAAAATTCCGTAAGGAAAATTTCCACCAGTTACACGGAGGCCGTGGAATTTCAAAATAAAGACATCATCCTACATCTGTTAAAATTGATTTACGCAGTCGTTGGAGGTGTTCCTGATTCAATGACAAATAATTATGAAGGAATCTTTAATCTTAGTGCTTGTTTCAACCTTAGTTTCTTAACGAAGCGTAACGTGACGGTTTAGGATATGTTAATCCTAATACTGATTTGTTTGTACAAGTGTCCGCTATCCATATTTGTAAGAATTATCGTGCGCCGTCATTTTGAAAAAAAAAATAGCGGCCGGGCACTAAGCCTGGCTTCATACGAAAAAGTTCAACCCCTTTAATAAAGACCGACTAAATTGCATCAAGAAAAACCTTAAATCTCATAAAGCAAAACTAAAACCCATTAACAATGACTTCAAATTGCAGTAAGAAACTTTCATATTTTGAAGTAATACAATAGATTCTTTCTTTAAATAGGGAATAATTCGCTCGATCGCGAACTCACCAATACAGTTAGCAACATAATAGCACATTAACACCATAGCGCCGAAATTGGAGAAATATTCATTGAGCAATAAGTAGTACTTGTACTGGAATTTGGAAATGAAACGGAGAGGTAGGCTTCCTACTGCCGCGGCCGTTGTGATTTTACTACCATTACAAAGTGGAGTTTTTTGATGTCATAACTGACCGCCTCGTTGATCGAGTGGCTAGCGTACACAACTAATTACACCGACCAACCGCGAGGCTCGGATTTGATTCCCGACGGGGGCAGGCATTTGTGTGTAGAACATTTTCGATGTCTGGGTGTTTGTTAAATTTAACATTTCCGCGTCTGGGTGTTTATTAAATTTATTACGGTATGTATTTAAGTATTTCTATATATTAGAATCGTTGACTAGCATATAATTTGCTTACTTTGGGGTTTTTAAAAAAATACCCTGTCTCGCGATCTGACTATAAGTAAACTAGTTGAATAAGGAATCCGGAGATATTTGTTAAATATGTATCGCGTGCATACTATAATGTCCGTCACAGAATTCCGTATCGAAATTTCTACATTCGAGAATTCCGTAAATTCTGTTTCGAAAAAAATTCGACCAATCTAACAAGCCTATGGAGCTACCACATACATTCGAAATTATTTCGTACGGAATTTGAGTGGAGTGGGCGCCATTTTGTTTCGAAATTTCAAAACGAGGTTCCGTAAAGAATTACGAATGTATGTAGAGGGGCTTAATACTCGTGTACGTTAATGCGATGGTACTCATTTGAACTTAAGACGATTAATAACAGAATTGTATCAATATTCTTGTAGTAATTTCCCCGTGTTGGTCTGGGCTCCTTTGTAGAATAGAATATCTGCCTTCCTGCCAGGCACCTCGCAAAAGGCGAGCATAGGCTCACCGTCACTAACACCGTGACATCTGACTAGGTGGTACAGTTTAGCAGCGACTCGCCCGGATCGGTACCACCGCCTTACCTATTCCTGCCGCCATAACGTCATGACCTGTTCCGATTTGGAGGGTAAGGTAGCCGGTAAACTTACTTTTGCTCGAGGCCTAACATCCCGGCCTCAGGTTGCTAACGCACCATTACCACCTTTGGTGTCTCTAGGCGGCGTGTATTTCTTACCATCAAGAAATTCGTCTGCTTGTTTGCCTTCCAATATCATAAAAAAAAAGTAAAACTTACTTGTCATTTGAAATGCTACAGTCTATTAGTGCCTTGTCACTAGTATTTACAACTATAAACGGTAGATGAATAGCCGACGATGGCGAAGGTTTGATCCCTTTATTTTCTGCCTCTTTATTTCTTTCTATTAGGCTTTTAAAAGATATATGCTGAAAAAAAGTACATGTGAGTTAAAGGTAATGTATAAATAATTGAACTGGTTTAGAAATTCTACATTAAACATTTTCAAAACGCTAATACGCAATCATTATGTGAACAGCAAACATTGGGCTGTCCAACATCTTGGTATAATTTGTACTGCAAGTATATTAAATACTTTAAATTATAGATTACTAGCTGACCCAGCAAACTTCGTATCGTTCGACATTAACAGCTACTATTTTTTACTATTAAAGTATCTTCACGCCCATATCCCCGAAGTGGTAGGCAGAGGCAGAACCAGGGCACCCACGACTAGCCGAAGACACTTAGTCCCACAATGTGATAGGTGGCAAGCCTATCCAAACCAAGCCTAACCGGGCACATTTCCAATCCCGACCAACATTGTTTTATTAGAAAATTGGAAAATCCAAATTTTCTTTTTGTTGCCCGACCCAAGATTCGAACCCGGGACCTCATGCAGTCAAGTCCAACACCTGAACCGCTAGACCACACAGGGGATTTTTTACTACTACTACTTTTATTAACCTATTATATTTGATATTCCAATAGTAGCGCAGTCTGTTGGATCTAATATGAAACATTTCAAAATAAACAACTACTTATTAAAAAAACATTTTCCAGGAAACCAAATTGTGAATCTAAACCATTCTCGAATTCGCTTGAATACACACAAAAAAATTTCATCAAAATCGGTCCAGTCGTCTAGAAGGAGTTCAGTGACAAACAACAAACTCAAGAAATATATATATTAAGATTTGCTGTAGCCCAAGGCTTGGCCCCCATATCAAAGCGATTTAGTTTTCCTCCTGGAATTCCTTGGAATATCGAGGGAAAAGTAGCTTTATTTAATCGGTTCAAGGGTTTATATGAACACAGAACATAAACTTTCGCACTTATAATTAGTATCAGTAGGTAAATAAAAATCTCCATTTTGAACAAAAAAAAAAACGATTCCTAAATTACTTGTTGTTGCAAAAAAAAACTACATTTTAGGTATTATGATGCCACAAACAGGCACTTTAACTTATAAAACCCCACTTTTTCTGTCAGGGGTTAAAAACGTGTTTTCGCAAGTTGCATGACCGAGCATTTTGTTCTTGAAAATCTTAAAAGTGTGGAGTGTAATTTTCTTTCATTGTCAATTTGTCACATAACATTTTGTGCCAGCTTTGTCAGCAAAGACTGCCAACATTTTGTGCCATATATCTCTCTATATCTATTATTTGCGCTACCATTGCTAGGTTTCAAAGAGTATTAAACGATTCGAATCGAATCGGGACTTAATGAAATACGTTATTTCTTGACCTGCAGATGTCGAATTCTTCGGTTGGTCGGTCGGTCGACGCAATGAGCCAATGCGTACTAAGTTACTGAGTTAATGTAAGATTTTTTTACTTCCTGTGTTGGTCCAGGTCTTCTGTGTAGAAGAGACCACATGCCGTCCTGCCAGGCAACATGTAAGAGACGAGCAAAGGTTAAATGAGTCATTGCCAACTAGACCACAGATAGTAGAGTGCCTTGCTGCAACTTGTCAGGGTAGGGATCCACTGCCTTACCTTATCCTACCGTCTTAATGACTGTGTCTTGTTCCGGTTCGGAGGGTAAGGTAGTCGGTAAAGCATAAAACCTCAGCCCAAAGTACAGCGACACACCTATACGATACGAGCAAAAGGAAGTTTACCGGCTACCTAACCCTCCGTACCGGAACACGTTAACGACAAGCTTTGACTTTATGGTGGCAGGAATAGGCATGCAGTGGTGCCAATCCGGGCGAGTCGCTGCAATGCCACAGTGTTAGTGACGGTAAGCCTATGCTCGCCTTTTACGAGCTGCCTGGCAGGAAGGCAGATGGTCTTGTTTGCAAGCCCTAACCAACACAAAAAAAGTACTAAGCTACCTATATCTTAACTTAAAGCTAAATAGTTTACCTGCATTATTAATTCTTGCAACTGTTGTGTCTTCTTTTGTATTTGATCTATTTTAGTTTGTTTTTCCTTTTCTAACGCCGTACACTCTTGGACTGAATTCGTTGGCAACCCTAACCACCGGATCTCCTTTTTTTCTTTTGATATAATGTTCATGGCCATTAGTACATTTAACGCATCATATACTCTCCGGCGAATGTTCTTTGAGTCGTATTGCTGTAATGTTAAGAATTTCTGTATTACATTTTTACTAAGCATTTTAATGAAAAAAACATTTTCAATCATTAATCTATATATTAATACGTGATGCGAAAATTTGGACTAGTATTTAATTAATATTTATAAACGAATTCCTAATCCTTTGCTTACAGGTGTATTACGGGAGTAATGTGCACATAAGTGTTTAAATCCGAATCTGCTTCTTCCAATGTATTTATATTTAGAACTTAATTTTTATATATTTAATTTTATATACTAGCTGATAAGGGGAAATTAAAAGAGTTTTTGAGGGCGTTATCATACTGTGCCATTCACCGAGATATCATACGGCGATGCGGATTTCAATCTTTAAATTTCGCCTCACGAAGATGCGGTGGCAATGTGTTACTCCATGTGGTTTTTGTATACAAAGGAAGGAAGGTTTATATGTAAACACCTACATATAAACCTTCCTTTCGAATCACTATATATATTTAAAAAAAAAACGGGTTGCATTCCGGGAATGCAAGCAGAAGTGAAAACTTGAATATTAAAGTTGTGCATTTTTGATATTTTGGAATGGTTAGGGAATAATTTTGCACAAATTGTTTTAATTATCAGTATGAAAGTACTATCATTTATGTGGTAGAATACAATGTTCATTTATTGCGCTATCATACACAAACATGACAACAAGAACATTCGCGCAAGCACTTTGCGCCGTCTTACGAATTTTCGATCAGGTCCCGTGTCCTGATGCGAGTTTAGTAGTTTTTACCCATTTCAAAAAAGTGCGCAACGCCGCTAAAGAAGTTTTCACTTCAAAAACGGACCCGGACAACGGATAGCGTCTATATTTTATACTATGTAGTGATGACAGATCAAAAGAACATCAAATAGAGTACTTACAGATATCAAACTTACTAAAATTTCACTCATTCAGTGTTAGAATGTGTATGTGTATAAATTGTTTGTGTGATAGGTGTATTATTGACACACTTGATAACTTTTATATTATCTTTAATAAAAAAATGAATTACTAAATGTGCTGGGAAGCGCATAACTTCCGAATGACTGGACCGATTTTGCTAATACTTTTTTTATTCTGTTAGTTACTGTCAGGAGAAAGTTCTTATGAAGAAAAAACGGGGAAAATCGCAGGGAAATTGGGAAAAATAATACTTTATTATTGCCCATACTAAACGGGTAGAATGAAGTTCACTGGTGCAGCTAGTAGAATATAAAATTAATCAAGTGTGGTTCTTTCTGTATAAATAGTAGTAAATCCGTAGAGACGTACTTGACTGTCCGCCGAGCCGTGCATGCCCGCAGCAAACTCCAACACCAGCTCGTCTGCCACTTCGTTGTAAGACGTGAAACCTTTGTTTCTAACTTTTTCACATACTTTCATAGAAAAATGCCTCAACCCTTTGCCAACTTTGTCTGCGTGCTTACGTCGTTTAGTTGTGCTGAAATACAACATTTGCCGCCTTACCAAGAAAAAACTTAACTCAAAAAATAGAGAAGCGACTCGACGTTAAAATCGTCAAGAATGGAAAGTGGCGCCTTCTAGTAGTTGTCATACATAACTTTAGCGTTATAATGTCATTAGTGCTTTATTCACAATGACGATGTGATTTTTGGTTTGGTGCCTCGCGGCGCCGATGCGTTCCGGCACAGTGGGAGTTGCTTCATACAATATGTATGGAAGTGATCTAGGCGGACTATTGCGCTGCGATGCGCCCCTTCCCGACCCGTATAAATGGGCGCTAACTTTAAGACCACTTGACTTTATAACTCCTATATAAAAAGAAACATGGCCAACAACTTACTATTCTGCTGGAGGATCGTTGTCGGAGTCATGTCTTCGGCGGGAGGCGTGTGACATCACTCCTATAGAGTTCTTATCTGTGGAATCTTTTACACTTGTTTCAACTTTAACAGGTTCTAGTTCTGGCACTGGTTCAACTAGTTCTGAAGATTGGTGCTCCTGAATTAAAAATAATAATGTTACAATACATTTTTAGCAACAATTATTTAATATGCGTCGAAAGGAATGAAAGAAACAGACATAGTAAAGATGAAAACAAAAACACCTAAGTTTTTTTCTACTATCACTTCCTTGCTAAAGAATTGAAATATCAAAAATAATATGAACCTTTGAAAAATACTATTATGGGCACCGACATTGCAATCTTTAATAATAATTAATTATAAATCTTGAAATAACCCCATACCCCATAACTAACTATATACTTTTGTTTTATCAAACCTTTACGCCTTGTATTAAATATTTGCAATTCCATTACAGATCAAATCTTTTAAGGTAACATAACATAATTAAGCGCAGTATAACTGAAAAAAAAAACCTACTACCAACTATTTCATTAGATACCACGTCGCGCTTTGATAATTCTTTTCTCAGATAGCAAATGATTCCGAAATGGTCCCACATATTTTTTTATAAAAAAACCTACCAGTAGTTGTTGAGTAACACATAATAATGTATAAATTTTCACTGATATTGACGATCTCGTCCTTGATAAGTGAAAGAATTATGCACCTGTAAGTATAACTCAGAAACCACTAGTCTTCCAACACACCACTAACCAACCACAGGTCTTGATAAAATTAATACGGGACCAATTTGGAATAACGATGTATATTTCTAAAAAAAGAACCACAAAAATTGGTTGCCTATTGGCTGAATAATCGCGTAACAAACATACAGTCGAATTGAGAACTTGGAGGCTGATTATAGTTCTCAGTGACCAACTCAAAATGGAATGAAGTTCATCAAACAGCTGTCAAATAACGTCATTTGTGTTTACTATCTCTACTGTATTTCTGTTGGTCACCGGAGATAATAACAAATATAAAAGACGTCATTTGACAGCTATTTGATGTACACTTTTCCATTTAGAGTTGGCCACTAAGATACACAATCAGCCCTCCGTTCTGTTTCTGGATTTGGTTAAAATGAATCCCTTTATTTTGTCGTATCACGCACGCGAAAACGGGGAGACGAATTTGGCTAAATTTTTTTTGTTGTGTTGGTCATTGTCCGAATTAATATTCACAGTTCGGACAGACGTCTGTCGGCTTAGCTAGTATAGGTTCATTATTTTTTATTAATACAATAATATCATAAAACCGTTTTGTGAATTCTTGGATGGTCTACTTGTTTTTAAGTTTTTAATGCATTCAATCTAAAGTACGGTGTAATCTCTATATAACGACACTGAAGGGACTGTGCATTTTATAACGTTACTAGCTGATCCAGCAAACGTTGTTTTGCCATATAACTAATTAAATGACGATTGATCAGTTATCGACCCGGGATAAAAAATGATTAAATTACTAAAGACTATTAAAAAATAGGGGTTGGTGATAAAAGGGTGAAAATTTAGGGTTGTATGTACTGTTATATGTTGTATCATAAAAAAATAAAAACAAAAAAAATGTCTGAAAATTACAAAAAAAAATTAAGTGGTGGACCACCCTTAACATTTAGGGGGATGAAAAATAGATGTTGGCCGATTCTCAGACCTACTCAATATGTTCACAAAATTTCGTGAGAATCGGTCAAGCCGTTTCGGAGAAGTTCAAGTTCGAACAGACAAAAGAACGAACACAGCTGCTGCGCACTTTTTTACTAATTTTGGCAGCTTAAAAAGTTATTGAGAGTGTTTGTAATGCTATATAGAGTGTATCATTGTATCGAAGACAAGCTAAACCAACCAAAGGCAAGAGATTTCGACGCTTTAGAGTTTGTCGTTAAATCGAGTGACTTTACATGGAGTTTACACATTATTTGGAAAGCACTTTAATAAAAAAAAATCGTAACCGATGGTGCTAATCTCTAGTTACAAACAAAATAAAAATGTTTCCTAGTTTAACGTACTTATGCCATTTATAATTAAATGACATCTTTTGATCTTACCGATACTCTGGAAAGTATGGACACCTTGAGAGCGAAAAGACGGAAAGAAGCGACAAATTTATTTGTAGCCGATAAGTTTAGTTGTAGACTTTAGATTTAGTAGTAGCTGATAGATTAATTGCAGCCTATAGGTTTAGTTCTAGCTGATAGGTTTAGTTGTAGCCGATAGAACTAGTTTAAGCCAATAGGACTAGTGGTAGATGATACGTTTAGTTGTAACCGATAGATTTAGTTGTAGCAGATAGTAGCTAATAGGTTTAGTTGTAGTCGATAGCGCCAAACCAAAAAGACACCAAAGATGTTGCGACTTCGGTGGCTAAACCAGGTAAGGTGGTAGCTATTAGAACGAATCGTTCCTGGACTCTACCATTCAAAATTCGTTGATATTACTATCCTTACAATGTGATGGGTATTCCGTTATAATTTGACGCTATTACTCCATCATTGAAAAAAAGGTCAGCACGCTTAATTTGCTGCCCATACTTACTACCCGTAAGTATGGGCAGTAAAATAAGCATTCAGACCTTTTTCAATTATAAAACTTAGTATACACTTACCAAATCCTTAACTTCAACGGTGTGTTCCGCGACAGGAATTATATTTTTGTAATCCGGAACAAATTCCACGGGAACTTCAATTAAGTCTGAAAATAAAGTAATATTATTCTTTAAGTATTCCCTCTGGTCTAGCAGTCCAGTGTTGGCATTGACTACATTATTTCGATCGGACGTGGATTCCTAGGGGCCACTCAAAAAGTATTTTTTCAATCTATATATCGTCGGCATATTGCAAGAACTCATTAGCTGCAAAAAAATCACTAAATATTTTTATCATGGATGGATTCATTTTGACATATTCTACAAAATGCAAAATACACTATTTTTTAACTAATTTATTTTAGGCGTATTTAGCTTGCTATATAGGATAATATAGGCAAATCAACATAACCACTAACTAATCCGAAATAAATTACCGTTTATCTTAGAATAATGAATTTGTCACATAATGACTTCATGCAATAAGCCGACTATATACAGGGTTACCGGTAACTAAGGCATAACCTTTCTAAGGCGGCTTTAGTACATCAAAAGCAATTTTGTTCTACAGCTTTTAGAAAATCGCGAAAAAAATATGGTTCTCCATACAAAACATTTATCTTCTAACAAATGTAGATGACAGTCTGACAAGGTGTAGGGTCGGCTAGTTCAAGCTTTTGCTCGCCTTTTACGAGCTGCCTGGCAGGAAGGCAGATGGTCTATTCTGCAAAAGAACGCGAACAAACAAGGGGCAGTTTAACTAAACATTGAACGCTTTTTTCCAATTTAAGTAGTAAGTCTATAATTACAGCCATTTTGAAAAAGTTTCCATATCGCTGAAGAGGTAGGAAGAAGCACAACCAGGGCACCTACGACTAGCCGAAGATACTAAGTCCCACAATGAGATAGGTGGCAAGCCTATCGCCAACCGGGCACATATCCTATCCCGAGCAACATTTTTTTTATTAAAAAATTGGAAAAACCCAATTTTCTTTTTGTTGCCCGACCCGGGATTCAAACCCGGGACCTCATGCAGTTATGTCCAACAACTGAACAGCTCGACCACAGAGGTGATTACAGCCATTTTGAAATGGTGAAATATAAATTACACGACATTCGCATTGCACACGCAATCGTATTTTATAATAATGGAGTAACAACACACATTTTACTTTGATCTTTAAATTTTTCTTAATTCAAACTGGAATTAAATAAACTTTACTTTTCCCCGAATTGGGCTGTCTGCCTGTAAGACAGCTCATAAAAAGCAAGAATAGGCTTACCGTCACTAGCACCGTGACATCTAGGAGGTAGAGTTTCGCAGGGACTTATCCGGATTGGTACCACCGCCTTACCTATTCCTGTAGCCATAACGTCAATGCTTTACGTTGACGCGTTTCGATTTGGAGGATAAGGTAGTCGGTAGACACTTTTGATCGAAGTTAGGCATCCCGGCTTTAGGTTGGCAAAGCACTATTACCACATTTAGTGTTTCTAGACTGCGTGAATTTCTTACCATCAAGAAATCAGTCTGCGTATTTACCCTCCTCCAATATAATAAAAAAAGGGACACAATCATGAAGATAAATATACGTCACACATGGACATATTTTTCAAGTACATAGAAAATGTAATAGGGTTTTTAGACAACTTATAGCTTGAAAATTGCTGGACCTATTTAAATGACAGTTGGATTTTTGGATTCTTTTAAGCCCTTACATACAAAATACCCCATTAAAACATTTGTAAAATTGGTGCAGGTGGAACCAAGTTCACCGACAAACCTAGTAATAAAAACAATTTTATTGTCCTTGGACAAACTAAAAAAAAATAAATGTAACCCCGAAGTAAGCAAATGATATTGTGCTTGTGTTATGAAATAGTTAAGAAACACTTAAATTTACACTAGAATAAATTTAATTAAAAAGTACCGAAACCCAGAAGACTTCTAGACGTTCATTCAACAAACGACTAAATCCGTCGAGAATAGAACCGGAGCCTCGCGGAGCGCGGTTGTTTGATGACATTAGGCCTATATGCTGATCTCTCGACCAATGAAGCGGTCAGTATTTAAAATACATAAAAATAGTTTTAACCAGGCAACTCGTAAAAGGCGAGCATAGACTTACCGTCACTAACACCGAGACATCTGACTAGGTGGTAGAGTTTCGCAGCGACTCACCCGGATTGGTACCACCGCCTTATTTACTCCTGCCGCCATAACGTCATGACGTGTTCCGGTTCGGAGGGTAAGGTAGCCGGTAAGCTTAATTTTGCTCCAGACCTACCATCCCGGCCTCAGGTTGGCAACGCACCATTACCACCTTTCGTGTCTCTAGGCGGCGGGAATTTCTTACCACCAGGAAATCCGTCTGCTTGTTTGCCTTCCAATATAATAGAAAAAATTAATACTTGCTATCGTAGGCACGTGGTGGAATTCCATATTATTTCCATTTACAATTCCTTGTAGACACACTTTTTTGTAGTAACAAGTGTGTTAACGATTAATAGTAGTCTAACTCAACAACCGACTCCAACTATTTCATTAGGTAGGTATGTACCACATCGCGATTATCATTCTTTTTTCGAAAGATAGCAAACGGGCCCCACATAATTTTCTTAAAAATCTAACTCGTACTTTTTGAGTTAAATTTAATAATGCAAATACATGAGTTCGTCAAAATATGTGAAATTTCAGAAACCACCAATCAGATCATGCTAAAATTAATATTTGACTACCTATGAATCATGACCTATGTTTCTTAAAAAGGACCTTAAAATCAGTTGGCCATTGTCCGAGTTATCGCGTAACAAACATATAAATAATAATAAATAAAAAAAACATGCAGTCAAGAACTTGAAAATCTTTTTTGGAGTCGGTTGAAAAATAAATAAGATGCTTTTGTATCTAGCTGAACGAAACAGCAAAAAATAATTAATTATAAAATAAATAATTTAATCGAATTCTATGAGTTGGATTAATAAAAATAATTAAGATAAATTATTGAGTGATTAAGCAAAAAAGCGCAGGTGCTTGTTAATATATTTAATGATAATAATTGTACCGTAATTTCTGGACGAATTTCGACCAACGGGCGACCACTAGTACAATTTATTGTTTCTCATCAATCTTTTTTATGATATCGAGATTCAAGAGTAACCCTACTGAACTCGAAAGAAGCGCGCAAGCATTTCAAACTTTAAAGAGCTAACAGGATTTGGAAAAAATGTTGAATGTTAATCCAACGTGTCTTTTTTCTTCCCTTAGCACTATTGGAACGTGTCGAAAGACGAAAAACACCACCGACACATTAAAATAAACAATGTAAGCTCCCGTATCTCGGACATAAAGGTGTAAAATATCTTTGAATAGATTAGAAGGTATAGAGAAAAATACCCAATGATTCCATAAAGGTTCCATGTCAATTTTATCAACAACCTACTAATAATTTTGAGTTATACTTAGTAATGCATATTTTTTTCTTTAATGGTGAGGTCGTCAACACTAATTAGGAACTATTAATTATTACTCCAAAACCACTAGTCGTATCTTGATAAAATTAATATGATACATTGGAATTGTAAAGAAAGAAAATATTTTTATTTGCGGAATATGCGTGTTGAAGTTGTTACAAAATTATTTATGCATTCCAACATATTCTACCACATCGTGGTGTGTGTGGTTTAAAGAAATGAATTTGTAGTTGGCCAAGTAATCGCGTAAAAAGCACACAACAAATACAGTCGCATTGTGAACATTCTCTTTTTTAAGTCAGTTAAAAAAGGGCATGAAAATATAGTATTTTATTAATCATGATAAAAAAGTATTTGAAGGAGGGAAAACATATATTAGCGGACTAATTCACCACACATCACTACAGACAGAGGAAGTGACTTTGTTGTATACTATTACAACAAAGTCACTTCCTCTGTCCCTTTATGTGCTTAAATCTTTAAAACTACGCAACGGATTTTGATGCGGTTTTTTTAACACATAAAGTAATTGCAGAGGAAGGTTTATATGTGTCTATACTAATATTATAAACAGGAAATGTTTGATTGTTTGTTTGTATGGAATGAATAGGAACCGAAACTACTTGATCGATTTCAAAAAATCTTTCACCCTTAGAATGCTACTTATCCCTGAGTGAAATAGGCTTTGTTTCATCAAAATCGGTGCAGTAAAAGCCAAGTTACGCCGGCGAAGCTGCGTGAAACTGCTTGTATTTCATAACCGTGCGAAGCCATGGCGCGCCATTAGTCTATACATATAAAAAAAACAATTGCTGTTCATTACTCTCGCTAAAACTCAAGAATGGCTGAACAGATTTCGCATATTTGGTTTTGAATTATTTGTTCAAGTCCAAGGAAGGTTTAAAGGTAAGAAAAAGGGAAAAACTGCGAGGAAACTAGGAAAAACAACATTGTAATTTTTCCCATACAAACTAAAAGGTTCGCCGGGACAGCTTGTAATAAAATAAAAACTGAAATCTAATTGAAAAAATAATACTAGCACTTAAAGAATCTAAAAAACAACTAAGTATAGTAACAGGAATCTAGCCAAGTGGAATACCTATCTCATTTATTGAAAAATGGTGTGCCTCTACACTGGTTTTCAATATTCCCTATTTGAGTTACATTTTACTAACTTATTAGGTAGCTCGTAAGGGGCGAGTATGGGTTTAAATTCGTCATTAAAAACAAAACCACTAATGGAAGAGTGTTTTGCAGAACATAATGACAGTCACATTCTCATATCAGCAGAAGACCCTGTGCTAGCTACGCGTATCTCTTGCCAAGAATAAAACAAATAACTTTATACTGTAAACTGTAAAGGAACTAAAAATATCCGATCCAAACCTACAATCTATGAGTACCTTATGACATGTCACACTTATGTCAGAGTTCCTAGCATCCAGGATTTAATATTTTGTCTGTATGAGCCAGAGACCATTTTCCTCCATATCAGACAGGTTTTGAGAGAAAAAGGTTATTATCAATAATACCACTGGTGGTAAACACTTTAGCACTATGCAGCAACTTGTCCGGGCAGCGGTCCACTACCTTAGCAATTCCTGCTGCCGTGAAGAAAGGATAATGGTAGTGTAAAAAGTCATCCATAGGCCAGCAATGCTCCTATCTATGTTGACTATACACTACTATTGTTTATTACCATCAGGAGAGACCTACCACCAACAGGACCAACTCAGTCGCTGTTTTGACGCATGCAAACAAGCACAGCTGTAGTCTTTTAGATACCATAGAAGTAGTAGATGCATTATTGTATGAGTTGATTGTTCGGCGACTTGTGTAAGTCTACCAGCTACTCTAACCTCCAGACTGGGAGGCAGGAATAGGTAAGGGTGGATTCCTTCCTGTGCAAGTTGCTGCACAGCACTCTACGGCCAGAAGTCTTGTATATTCATATTGCACTTCCGGTGCACTAACATTACTTATGCATCTGATGTAATTTTTTTAGGAGCAGAATTTGAAAATTGGACACCTTCTTACATTGTATAGTTGCTCTTGAATAAAAAAAAATTGGTAACACAATAATTGACTTTTTTCGTCACATTAATGTTCACGATCTGTTCAACTGATTTCAGATCGAAGAAATTGTCAAAATTCATTTCATTTACCACAAACAGTTTACCAGTTCAGTATGACATTGTTGGTATCACAAGGAAACTATGGGTACTACACAAGTGACAATAATGCACCAAGTAAAGAGGTGAATTAGAAGACATTTTCTCATACACAGTTCAGTTTTGACAAAAATTGCATAAGTAATGTTATTGATATACAGTCGTGGTCAACTAATTAGGGACATGCAAGATAGTGAAGAACAATAACTGGCTATGTTCATACAAATATAAAACCCTATTGATTTCTCAGTAACTATTATTTGCATAATTTGGTCCGATTATTATGCTTTAAATGGCTGTAAATAAAAGAATAAATAAATTGAAAAAATTATTTAATATCAAAGGTTGTACATGTATTCAATTTTAAGGTATAATTCTGTAGCTGGACATTTAATTAAGGACAGTAAACTATAATGAAAAATAGAGTTAAACAAAACTAATAATCTGCAGTATTATAATATCTTTAACAGCTCCATTTTATTATGTGTAAAATCAGTACCCAGTAGCAAACCCTTTGTTAGTAATTACCGCTTGACACCAATGTGGCATAGACATTATCAGTTTCTGGCATGTTTCGACAGGAATATCTGCCCATGCCTCACAAAAAGCTTCATTAAGTTCATCTAAAGTTGTGGTACGATAAGTGGCTACTTTTTTCTTGATTTCGTGCCAAAGGTGCTCGATTGGGTTGAGGTCCGGGCTATTTGCTGGCGAATCTAGCACCGATACTGACGGACTGGTAAGAAACGACTTGACTGAACGGGCGGAATGTTTCGGGTCGTTATCATGCTGAAACGTCCATAATAGAGAATAGTCAGAGAATAATACATGTTGCCATTAGGCGTAGGTCCAATGTCTATAGTTACGTGCAAACGCCAAACGAGCATTTCTATGTTCTTTCTTCAACAACGGTACTTTGCGAGCCACTCTTCCGAACAACCCTGCTTCTACCAGACGTCGTCAATGGTCGTCGCTGAGACACCAGCTCTTTCGTCTGTCCCAACATCATTTAAATCTGTGTTATTGCGTCTGACATGTTGCACTGCATTGTATACCATAGTTTTTGAACAATTTAAATGTTCTGCTATCCTTCGGTATGGCCAACCATGCTCGACAACAAACTTCATGATAATTTTTCGTGGCATTGGATCGCAACTTTTATTTTCAAAACTTAAAATAAATATCGGATTGCCGCGAAAACTACCACGAAACAATATGAGTAAAAAAGTATTGAGATTCAAATTTTGAAAATAGAACGCAATATCTCAGTGTCCCTAATTAAATGGCCAGCCAGCATTATTTGAACAAATAGCACTACGATAATCTATCAGCTACACTGTAAAGAGGTTTAATGTTTAAGAAGTTGTTATTGTTTGTATTATCGGGCACATAAATGACTAATTATACTTACTTGTAAGAGATATGGAATATGGTTTAGACTCGTTGGAAATAAAAAATAAATTCACAATTCAGTTCGGTCCGAGTGTCCCTAATTAGTTGACCACGACTGTATATAAAGCAGAGAGCAAGTTCACAAATTTCAACATTATGGCATTGGGATGTGACATTCCACTAGTGAAATTATCTTTTCAATTATAGTGATTAATTATGTAACAACTATATGCAGTCAGATTAAATTGTAGGTATAGATTTTTAACAATTAACCCATATAGGAGCTACACTATGCATTTACTTATCGCCATATCAGCACTTGCAATTGTCTTGGTCTAGTTTGGTATGTTGTAGCTAATAAAATAATTACACAAAAGGATTATTAATTAATAACTATAAAACCACAAATTTGTAAGTGTAGTGTAGATTTTCATACAAAGTTACATCCCATATTATAGTCATTTGGGAGTAGAGTTTGTAAAGTCTATGTTTCAACTTGGGTCAATTATTTATGCATATAAAACTTCATCAAAATAGGTCCTATGGTTTAGCCATAAAAGCGTAAACTTACAGACTTTATCATTTATAGTGTTCTTGACATGTCTTGGGTTAGTTGTGGTACCATGGTACCACAGTCTACCTCTTCGGAGATCCAGGTGTGAAGACACTATAGGGCTTTTTATATTTATAGTAACTTATAATATAAAAAAAGTTACTTACTTGTACACTTAAGGCCACCACTTGTTTTAACAGGTTGAATTATTTTGTGGGTATATTTCTGAAATAAAGAAAAACTCCATTTTTTAACAGTTATTAAAAATTACATGTTTAGATAATATAACATATAAAACTTCTTATTGTATTAATAATAATTAGTGGATTATCCACTAATAAGCACTTTTTCTGGAGATGTCTGAATCAGAATTATTAATAAACTTGAACTAAACTAGGAGTATAGGTGCTTAAGTTTTATTGTATGTGTCACATTGTAATAAAGACAAGCAAAGTTTAACCGGATATGATATCAGGTTAAACCTTGGAGTACTTTACTCCATATTTATTAATAAAATCGTCAAATTTCCGAAACTCTTTGGTTGTTGATTTCTTATACTCTTATTTTGCTAGACCTATCTTTAATTTATTTGTTTTAAATGTATTTTTTATTTGATATAATGACACAACATTACAAGAGGTTTGTTCTTTTTATGAGGTTAAGTTTTTTTAGAAAATTATAAATAATTGTGTAGTTGTAAAAATGATTTTTTCTATTGCCTAACTTTATGCACCATCAATGTTTTTTTGTCATTTCTAGAAGGATAGACTGGAAGAAATGCTCACTGCTTAAGTTCACCTTTGTATACATATTTTGTTGTACTTTGTATATATAGTGTACCTTTGTATATATGATATAATGCAAAAAAGGTTTAAAAGAAATATAAATAGTTAAAAAGCAAACTATGAATTTGTTAAACACTTAGGTTTCTATACTACATAATTTTATATTTATTGTGTTTTAATTTGTGATTATTTTAGAGTCAGATTATTTATCTTTACTGTAAACCAAACAAAATTAGTTTGTACAAAAGGCAAACTTAATGCCTATATGCAACCTCCAACAGTCAACCTTATTAAAATTAAGCAATAGCATGGCTATAAATCATTAACTTTTTTAAAAATTGAAGAGACAATAGGTATTTCTTCAAACATTTATTAACAAGAGAGACGCAAGTTTTGGTACACATAACTTTTCAATGTCATTATTAGTGTCCTATTATTAAATTCATAATTGTAAGCAAATATATTTGTTTTAATAGGTAATGTAAAATTAAGCAGTACAACTGCAATAAACAGTTAACTTTTTTAAAATTGAAGACACAATATTTCCTCAAATATTTATTAACAAGAGAGACATGAGTTTTAGTACATATAACTCTCTAATAAGTCATCTTTATTAGTTTCCTCTTCTATTATTTAGTTTGTGAACAAATATATTTGTTTTAATAGGTATTATATGTGCATATCAGGAAACATTTGATGATACACCTAGTTTAATCTTAATCTATTTTCTTTTGACTTGCAATTCTTTTAACTTGGTCAATTTAGTGTGCTGTAGAAATTAAACTACTTAACTCACATTATTTTATTCAAATAATAATTTGATTATAGTAAGATTGTTTACCTATTTGAATGGATATTTTAGAGCAAATTAATGGCGTCTGATATTAATTTCTATGAATACACATGCTTTCCTGCACAGAAACACCTCATCTCAAATATAGAGATAGAGAAGAGAAAACTTTATCCATAATGAGGTTTTAAATAGGTTAATTGTGCTTGTTTTAAAGATAATATTCATTTTAGGAGTTACAGCAGTTACTCTTGGAATGTATAACAAATTTTTAATGCAATATGATTTGATCCCTTTGCTTACTACTTTAAATCCTATATTCAGTTCCCCTTAACAAATGTATTGCTTTTTGTTATAAAACTCTATTTATAGACAAAAGTGAGTTAGATACACCTTCTATAATTTGAGAATTTTAATGATCTGATATGATTCCTATCCACCCCTGAAAGCAGAATTAGTACTAAAACATTATAAAAAAATAGCAACATGTAAAATTGACTTAACACTGAGCTAGTTTGTATATATTGTCATTACAACACTGTCTTTTCATACTGTAGGCAATGTTATAACTGATATCCTGAATTTGGAAACAATTTAATTGTGTTTTGTGAAATTTACTAATAATCACCCACCTTGCCCACATAGGGTCTTGGATTTTATCTTGAATCTTACTGATGTAACCTATTACTTTTAGTTATATAATTTCTCAATAGCAAAATAATTTTTTATTTCTAATCATTTTAGTAAGTACACATACACACATATTTCACACCAAGTCACTTACGTGGTAGGCAGACTATCTACCTTAAATACTTAATTGTGGTCATTCTAAAACATATTACAAATGTATATTATTTTCGTTGATAACACATTTATATACCTATTAATTCATAAAACTAATACTATCTCAACAACAGTATGTGTTTTTGAAGATATTCCAGCAGCAGTGTAGTAGCATAGAGGCAAAGCTAAGTGTGCTACTAGCTACTAGTAATATGTAATGATAGTGTATGTTTATACAGTTTTTGATTCCTATCTTTATTGTTTAAATAGATTATCAGTAGGTAGTGATTCAGTGTCTTTGAAAAAAATATGAAGTCTAGTAAAGTGATTTGCAGAAAAGCATCCAAGTTTACAAGATTTAAAAAATGTAAGTAGGTACCTACCTATTTTCCAAAAATAAGTTATATTTAATAAATAAATTACAATATGCTAGATTTTTTATGGTTTGGAAATTTAAATTCAGAAAGTAATACCAACCGGTTTAATCTCTTCTTTTGCTACTTTGAGGAGTGTTACAGGATTTGATTTAAAATGTATTTGAGCAATAGGATGATCTTTATTTTTCTGCACTACTTTAACCATTTGGGGTTGTCCTAAAACAAACATTTCATGACTACAATTTAATATTTTGAGTAAAAATTAAATATGTTAAGTATTTATCTGTGATGTAGATCTTTATGGGGAATATTTTTGGTGAGGGTTAAAATTATATGTGCGAATAAATGTGTGCACATAGCAAGTATTGCAAAGAAAGTTAACATTATCACAAAAAGTTTAGCAGCTGACAAAATAAAAAACAAAACATAAAATTGTAAGAATCTAGCATCGTTATTTACTAACCATTGGCGTCATGTATAAGAAAGTTTACAACATTATTTGTACTCTGGGACATGGTAGAAGAACTTGCAGTAAAAGGACATCCATTTACAAACTCAAAAGTGAAATTCTATAAAATGAAAAACCAAAAATAAACTATCTTTACTAGTATGGTCAAAATGGCGACAATATATTGGAGTTTGAAGCTTGAAGGTCAAAAATAGCAATTATCAACGTTCTATAAAACAAACCACCTATAATTCAAAGCTTCAGCAACACTTTCACATTTATTAGTAAATTGGTTCACTTTACATAAATCAAATAAATAAGGCTACAGATCCGTACGCAAGTAAAACATTGACAAGCAAGGTAGCGCCCGCCGGTCTTAAATTTACCAGCTGATTGGATGACGCTGTTCACGTGTAAAGTACCTACCAAAACCCGTAACCCCCGCCAGTTTTAATTTTTATTTCCGGAAAAGGCGCGAAATCATACAGAGAACAGGCTAAACATCTAGCGCCATCTTTAATTTAAAAAGATAAGGGGTTAACGGTTGTTTCATCCTTCTCTCCTAGCGGAGGCATAAGTTTTATTTACCCAGGGTTGTCACGGCAGGCATGGCCTGTAGAACAGCGTTCACCCTATACTTAGAGGTCATTTATGGTCAAGCCCATAGATTTAGTATGTACTAGATAAACAAAGTCAGTTAAAAAGCGAAACCAAA
>NJDC01006244.1:7392-33740 GCA_002245475.1 Calephelis virginiensis
ACAGTTGCAGTTTTGACGTCAAAGACACTAGCGTTGAGTCACGAGTTATTTTTGTTTACTTTTTAAGTTAGTTCAAAGTGGCGATAAGCAAAATTTAGACTGAGACATTACTATCTATGTATACTGTGCACACGTTTACGTTTTTATATATTTTATATATGTACGGCAATTGTATCCAAGCCGTTAACATGAAAAATTTCCCAAGATTTATCAAAATCTTTGCAAACTTAGTTTGTAAAGTAGTATTTAAACGTTGCGTCGTATCTATCTTTTCAAATACTATCAAACCACACATCTCAGTCGGGTATACATACATTCACAAAGCAGCCGGCGATGCAACACTAATTACCATGTTACAATGACTAATAATATAATAACCATATTCGAACAATGGTGAGTACCTATCTATTTGTTAGCATAGTTTTAACTTACATAAAAGTACAGAAGAAACTCGATTGACCGGACCTCGGTTATCAATTAAATTTGTATGTAAATACATACAAACGAAAATATTTGTCTAATCTTTTGGAAAAAATTGATTTCTATTATTAATTTATTATGAGCAATTTTTCAACATTATATAATTTTTATATCGCCTCTGGGGTCTAGCGGTCCAGTTGTTGGACTTGACTGCACGAGGTCCCGAGGTCGGGCAACAAATAAAGTTGGGGTGTTCCAATCTTTCTAATAAAAAAAGCGTTTCTCGGGATTGGATGTATGCCCAGTTGGCGATAGGCTTGCCATCTATCACATTGTGGGACTTAGTGTCTTGTTGTGGGCGCCTCTGCCTACGTCTTCAGGGATATGGGCGTGACGATACTTACTCACATATTTTTTTATATGTTATATTATTTCATTCCAAAATAATACACATCATCCTATCCTATTAATATCATAAATGCGTAATGTACGTATATGTACCTAAGTATAAACGTATGCGTAAAATATATCGAAATCGATACCAATCTCAATTTTTAAATGGAAACTGATGTGTGATTTTAAATTATACAAGGTACAAATAACTAACAAGAACGTTTTGTTTTTAAATATTTACACTTAAGATTTTTTTTCTTTTTATTACTTTAAGTATCACAATTAAGAAAATAAAAATGTTAGTAATCGCACGTACAAGGTCTTTCATTTTATATAGTAACAGAATGCATTTTTAATTAGTTCCCTAAATTTAGCTATATAATTCATCACCATAAATGTATAAGTGTGACTGTACCTGCAATAATACGTTCAATAAAGAAGGTCATTAGTATGTATTAAAACGTCGCTTTTTTGTAGTCATTCGAATTTGGTCGGATAACCAGTGTTTGTGTTGCTGTTTTGGTTTTTGTTTATATTTACTTAATGCGAAATATTTCACACTGGATATTTATCTTACATATTATTTGACTAAACACACTAATTTTTTGTTAACACCTAAACATCTTAGCATATCCTAACAGCAATTTGTGCAGTAACGTCAAAGTTAGGACGCCGTTTTTTCACTGTAATTCATATTATTCAAAAACACGTTAAGAAGAACCGAATACAGTTTTCGGTCGCCTTATATATTTTCTCATTTAGGCGCTATGATTTTTTTTTAATTTTTAAAAAAACCGCGATTACTTGAAAACTATATTAATTTTTTTTAATCTAATTTTGTCACAAATTAAGAGCTTTTTGTGCGTGTTTACACATTTACAGTCTTTGAGATACGCGATTCTGCAAAACGATACCGCAGTAGGAAACGCAATATCTCGAAAACCTGAAGACGCACAAATTTTATTTTTAGCGGACAAATTTGCACAAATATAAGCTTCTTGCTGGGGTAACGTTACCCCAGCAAGAAGTGTTTTTCCGTTTATTTCCAAAACGAAAACATGCACAATTTTTTTTAGTCGGCGCACATTTACAGCACATCGAGCACTAATTAATTGTCCCACTCATATCAGTCGAGGTGCTACTTTCTTGCTAGGGTATAGCACTCAAGAAGATCGTCGAAGTCCCAGTGGGAATCGCTGGCAGTAATGGGGCCTGGATGAATTTCAAAAAATTATCTAATCATAAATTAAGCAAATCTTATGCTCGTGTTATTGGTGCTAAACAGGGGTACTAATATATGGATATACTTATATAGTTATAATGTAGTTAGTATATTATACTAGTATCCCCCTTGTTGTTCCCGGGTTCTCAATGTAACATAGGCTTTCCCCAACTACGTGAAACATATGTCTAAAGCTTAATTTAATTCCTAGCTATTTTGCTTAAGAATTATTATTTTCCCGTATTGGTCGGGGTCCTCCGTGAGGACTAGAACATCAGCTGCCGTCCTGCCTGCCACCCAGTAGCCTATAAGAGGCGAGCAAAGGCGAAACGGCTCATTACCAACAAGACCAGTTAGTAGAGTGATGTGCAGCAACTAAAGGGTTGGGATCCCTATACCGGCAAGTTGCTACCGGCAAAGTAACGATGTTTTTAAATCGCCTTTTGTTATCTCCATATAATGTAAGGAACAATTGCTCCCCTTCTCTCGAGATAATTTCTTTGGACGATTTCTGGCAATTGAAAGCTCGTAAAACTTGTTTCAATTCGTTGGATTTTATGGTTATTTGAAAAAAAAATTCTTGCAGAGATTAAAAACAGCCGATGAACCAAATTCCCTCACAATCCCAAAAAACAGTGGCCATGAGTTTGGACGCCGATTTTTCCAGTTTGAACTTCCGTGGCGACTTTTCTTCTTTTCTATCCACTGCATTGAATCCTGTTGTAACACTTTGGATAGTATTGTTGAACCCATGTTTAATCAACAGCGACAAAGCTTGAAAAAACATCGTCAGGATTATCGCCACAGGTGTCTAAAACTCTTGCAAAGTTGTGACTTGACGCTGCTTGTCCAGCGGCGTGAGCATTTTTGGCACAAATCGCGCACACATCATTTTCAAATAATTGTGTAAAATGTCGCCGATTCGTTCCTTGCAAATGCCATTGCTGCAGCTTGATTCGCCGATCTTCGAGATTTATTTTACTTATTGTTATATTGGAAGCCAAACAAGCAGACGGATTTCCTGATGGTAAGAAATTCACGCCGCCTAGAGACACCAACGGTGGTAATGGTGCGTAAGTTTACCGGCTATCTTATTTTCCTAACCGGAACACGGCAACGGCAAGCACTGACGCTATGGTACCAATCCGGGCGAGTTGCTACAAAACTCAATCACCTAGTCAGATATCACGGTGTTAGTGACGGTAATCCTATGCCCGCCTTTTACGAGCAGACTGGCAGTTTTTCACTTTTTCAACGTTTTTTCGGTAACAGCAGTGTTTGGGAGTCCCGACCTAGGATTATCTTCGAGCGTCTGTTATAACACTCTGCTCCAATGTTTTATAGTGGCAAATGAAGGTGCAGACTTCCCATAAACTGCTGACATCTCTTCAAGTATCTCTTTCGGTGTTTTGCTATGAGACTTGATATTTATACGTCTTCTTATTTATACTTAATACCCACAACTAGTGATATACTGCGCAACTCGTTAGTTATACTTAAAGGTACTAAGGCTCAAAACTTTTCAGTCACTCCTCGTTACTTCCTTCAATCGTAAACAATAATCTTGTAGGGTTATACAAAATCTATTAATAATGATAGTTATTATGTAAAAATTGATTTACTGTTTATTTCCAAGAAGCTTTAGTGTATTTTGGGTACATTAATAGTTTACCCTAACTGATCTCCAGCAAAAAAATTCTGGAGACGTGCTACGATATAGTGACAGGATATCAAAACTATCTACCTAATCCAAACAATTAACCTAACCCACGTTGGATCAGGTTAATTGTTTGGATAAACTCATCGAGTAGAAGAATATTTTAAGGTGTTTGTGCATTGAATTTGAATAGGTACTCCGGTCTTATATCGAACCGCCACAAAATTGAAATGGGACTGGACGTTGAGGTATTTTTATTTCTCAATAACGTAAAATAAAAATAACCATATTTATGTACAAATTTATTGGTGTTGGTCTGCAGACGGCTGTTGCTGCGGCTGGGGCACCTGGGCGGGAGTTTGGGGCGCCTGGGCGGGCGGCTGGGGCGTCTGGGCGGACGAGTGGGACGGCTGCGGCGCGGCGGCGGGCGCCAGGTGCGCCAGCACGACGTGGTGCGGCGGCCGCCGGCGCAAGGCCAGCTGCTGCAGCTGCAGCGCACGCAGCGCTGCGCCGCCCTCCGCCGTCGCGCCGCCCTGTGGAGGAGGGGGACATTACTTTGTATCACTCCCACTCGTTCTCTCTGATCTCACTGTCACAAATGCGGTCAGCGACCGTTTCAACACAATTTTCCGTTGCGCTTTTGTTGCTACAACGATCATTCCACCTAATTGTGTAAAATTAAAACTGTAGGGTGGTAAAACTGTAAAAAAACTCGAATTTTATTAGACGAGCGAGTGAAGAGAGTGAGACGGGGTTGCACTTGTATGCTTGTTCGACGATAACTTGGATAATTTTGATCCAATCTTAATGAAATTTGGATTTGTATTGTAAAATATGCTTAACACAATTTTTTAATTCGAACATGGGCGACCCAAGTGAGGGTTCAAAAAATAAATCTTAGAAAATTATTAAATCAAATAGCTGTCAGATGACGTGTTTTATATTTGCTATCTCCAGTGACCAATAGAAATACGATAGAGATAGCAAACACTAGTGATTTGATGTACACATTTCCATTTTGAGTTGGCAACTGAGATACATAATCACCGCCCAGATCACGAGCTGACTCAGAAACTGTTTAGCCTACCACGTAATTCATATTATATTATTTGTCACCGTAAGCGGGTCATTGTGGTGGTACGTACCTGAGGATGGTGCAGAATCTTGAGGTGATGTCGCGCGGCGAGCGCCTGCGCCTGTTGCCGGTACAGCAGTTGGGGCGCGTCCGGGCGAGCGGTCGCCGCCGCCCCCGCCACCACCACGCGGGCGGGCGCGGCGGCGGGCCCGGGGGCGGCGCCCGGGGCGGCGGCCCCTGCGGCCGGCTGTTGACTCGCGCCCGCCTTCAGCTTTTCTTTCGCGATGCGTTCTGCGCGGCGAGTGGCCACTTCCATGGGCGTGGGTGGCACCTCGTAGTCGACACCGTGGTCGGCGAGCAGTGCCGCGTGCTTCGGGTTGTGGTGGGCGGCCGCGGCGTCATCGAGCCGGCGTTTGGGTGCGGAGCGCCGGCGTTCGGCGGCCTCTCGCATTGCATCGAGGCGGGCGAGGGGCGGGCGGGGCGCATCGGAGTCGGAGCGGTCGGCGCGGCGCGACAGCGGCCGCGGCGGTTTGCGGTGCTTGCGGCGTGCGCGGTCGCGGTCGCGCTCGGGCTCAGCGAGCGCGTCATGCCGGTCTCGGCAGGCGCGCGGCGAGCGGTAGGCGCGCGCCGCCTCGGCCACGAGGTCGGCGAGCCACTCCCAGTTGGGCGTGTGGGCGGCGGGAGGGTCGGGCGCGTGCCGCTGCAGCCGCAGCGCTCGCCGCAATGCGGCGTCTTCTGCGGAGCTCCAGTCGGGCGGTGGCGCGGCGGGCTCACGGGGAGGCGGAGGGCGGACACGCGCCCGTGGGCGGCCGCACCGCTCGAACAGCGAAGGCGGGGCGGCAGGCGCCCGGGGCGGCCGGCGGACGGTGCGGTGCTCACGGGCGGCTCCGCCCCGCCAGCGACAGGCAGGCAGCAGTGCCTCGGCGGCGGGCCCACAGCGGTAGAGCGCGCGCGCCCAGCGCTCGCAGTAGACGTCGCCGTCACCGGAAGGCGGGGTGGGCGGACACCACACCTGCGACACACGAGCGCACCGTGAGGACCCTCACCACACCACCACCGTACGACACTGACCACTGACACTTACCGGCATGCGCTCCGTAGGATCGTTCATGTCCACCCATTCCTGTCAGATAAGAAATATACATTATTATAATGACGTCACAGGGTCGACACTCCACAACGTCGAGGACGCCACGAACGTCACACCTGGATTACCACAACTGGTCCCGCCGCTGAGTTATTTATTTTTTTCTATTTGAGCGTATATATGCAACACGACTCCATATCATGCTAGCGGAGTAATCTATTCCAGATCACTCCAGCGAAACAATTAACCCGACGAAGTGATGTTGCTGTACCGACTACGCACTGTCGCCTTACATTTCCTGCAGCCGTAACACCCGTGCTTGTCACCATTTTATTTCGGTTCGAAAGAAATGACAGCTGACGAACTTACCTACGAAGCTTGAGATGCCACTCAGAGTGCCAATGCACCTTATTATTCTCGAAGACTGTCAGCAGCGAGTATTTCTACTCCCTTTAATTATTATGAACAGGCCTCAAGGAAAAGAGTTGCAGTGCAGCATTCATACTAACTACTCGCTACTCAGTCAGTCGTCGCGGTGCGGTTTAGGCTGATGGAGAGCCCCGGCGCCACGATTTATATGCGGATTTAATTATCGCCGAATGAATTCGATGCTAAAAACGCACATTTTTAAACTAAACTAAACAAAAGCTGATCGCTATTGGTCTATTTCCTCTCTCCAAGCTACATCTGGATTTTTAATTATGTAGATTAAAATGACGTTTGGTGGGTTGCCAGTTCGTATATTCTGTGATTGAAAGTTTTCTAAAGTTTTAAACACAGCGATTTAATATTTCGTAAATAAATTGTTGCTTAGTTTGTTTTCGAATTTTCATTAATAATTACAGTAACCTTCATTACATAATATGTAATATATTTGTCGAGACCTTCTTGTAACAAAAACCAGACTAGCTCTACAGGTAATATCAAATTTCATCATTCGTTCATATATACATATAAAAGAAAGTCGGGTTTGTTACAACACTCATAACTCGAGATCTGCTGGACCAATTTTCATGGTTTTTGATTCGTTGGATTTGTGTTCGCCCTGAATAGCAGAATACACCTTAAAACAATAAAAACAAAAAAATATTAAAGATAAAATCGTGAAAGTTAAAGCGATTAGAAAAAATATGGAGAGGTAGCTTAAAACCGGGGGCTTAAAGAAGGACATGGGGTACATTTTATCCCTTACAACAGCGAGGAAACTAGGAAAAACGACATTTTCATTTTTCCCATGCAAACTGAACGGGCGGAACGAAGTTTGCCGGAACGGCTAGTTTATGATAAAACTAAGTTTTTAAGACCAGTTGATGAACATATTATTAAGTTCATATGTAGTTTGAAAAACAGACAAGCAACTGGTTTTGACAATTTAAGCACAACAATATTTAAAAAAATGTAATATCAACACCTATTTGACAAATAATTTATCATTTTTGAAAGGGAAACAAATACTAAGCGTTTAAAGCAGTCAATTAGTAAGTCATTATTTAAAAAAGGTGATACATGTGATATGAACTATTATAGACCTATCACTTTAATTCCAATAATTTCTAAGATTTTTGAAAATATAATGTATGAAAAACTGCCTATTTACTTAATTTTAAGTTGTTAAAAATAATCAATATGGGTTTAGAAAAGACAGGTCTACATTATATTTTTTGACTTAATACAAAAAGTTACTGAATGTCTAAATAGTAAAAAGTATTTTCAGATGATAGTAAAATTTCTGTATTTTCAGATATGAGCAAAACATTTGATTTTGTATCACACGAAATATTGTTAACAAAACTTCAGAAAGATGTGGCATTACAAATAAATCATTAGATTGGTTTAATTTAAAGCTATTAAGACAAAAGAAAGCAGTGTATTGAGATAACAAAAATAAGTGGAAGCCGCGACAGTCTATACTTCAAATTATCTTGTTAATAACTGCGGTATGCCATAAGGTAGCATTTTAGACCCATTACATTTTTTTAATTTACATAAGTTATCTGCCCGGTGCTATCAGTCATAATTATTTCTTATTTGCTGATGATAGAACCCTTCTGATCAATTGCAAAACCAAAATGATCTAGTTACAGAAACAACTAAAGCTTTGAACAAAGTGGCAGACTGGTTAAATAAAAATAATCTTAAATTAAATCTTACAAAAACAAAACTAATCGTTTTTCAAACACATTATAGAAAATCTAAAAAAAACAGATGTTTTTCTCAATAGTAATATAATAGAAAACGTTAATTTTACTAACTTCCTTGGAATAAAATCGGTAAATTTTGCAATTGAAAATCGCCTACTGATTTACTTACTTTGTATTAGACATGAAATACCCACGAAAAAAGCTTGCCGTTGGCTACAAAATGGCTGTCATTTGACATTACTAAGGTTGTCCAGAAAAAGTAGAGTATAGATATTGATACGTGAGAAGTGGCAGGCTTGAATGCATATCTCTTAGCTTATCATGGCTGTTTACTAAGTTTTGCAATATGGGATTCCCATTTTGGGTAATTCTGTATATTTAGAATTTTTGGGGGTCACTGGCCAGTAGCGTGCACATCGAACACAGTCCATTGGATTGCAATTCTGGCATCAAAAAGTACCGCAAAGCGGGTTAGGGTGTTACCTCGAGGCGACGCGTACAGATCCACCCTCATTGGTATGAGAAGAGGGCGTGAGGGATATTCTGGATATGGTTGAAGGAAATAAAAGAGTGATTATGTGTGGTAACTTGAACGTTTGGGTGGGGACGCGACGGACCGGTTACGAGGGCTTGGACCCTAGGATGATATGGGAGTGAATGATGCTGGTAAGCATATTGCGTATTTGTGTGCGGAAAGAAACCCTCTTGTGTCTAACACAATGTTTCAGCATAAGGACATTAATTCGTATATATGGGGAAATTATAATCACATGAGAACTCGCAAGCGTTAGCGCATGCCACAATGTTGCAATTTGCAAAAATAAAATAAACAAGTTGCTAATTTTCTTAAAAAAATAATGTTATAAGGGTTATCCCTTATTAGATATTCCCCACATTCATCACCCTAATTATTTAATAGACTCCGAAACTACTGGATCAATTGAAAAAAATACCATTATAATCAGATATTATCGCTGAAAAACATGTTATTTCTATAAAAAGTTGTGACTTTTGTCCGACCGTGCGAAGCCGGGGTGGGTTGCTAGTCAGTAATAAAAATGGACTTGAATGATGTGGCTGCATTGTGGTTAGCTTACCGTCTCAGAAAGAGACAAAAACGGAGGGAAAATATATTCAGTACATCCAGTTCTTAGTGATATTTGTAAATATGTATCTAAAGTTAAAATAAAATAAGAATATTTTGTTAATTAATATCGTATGTCCGTGAAATCGTCTGATGATTTACTTTTATCAATTAAAGAAGAGTTCTCGCCACTTGAAAATACTTCGTCTATAAACATTTCCGTATCAAAATTATAGCGCTCCATTTCCTTCGTCAACTCGATTTGTCGTTAGCGCGTTAACTGGACACAACAAAGTGTCTAGTATCTCGAGATACTATACTTGCGCACAATAAATATGAATCCAAACTATTTAATTTGCGATTTCACGCCAAAAAATGTAGACGTATTATGGCGTGACAAAACAGTCAAAATAGTGCGACGAACGAACTCAGTCATACCTTTTGTTTTCTCCATCTGTCAGCAGTTGACAAATTATTCGTTTCAGAAAATTGTTGGAGATACTGCCCTAGTAGACGTTAGTTTGAATAAACACTGATCGATAATAAATACATAAATATCCCTAGACAAGTTACCCAAAGTAAGCAAATTATAGGTATGCTTGTGTTATGGGTGTTAGAAAAAATTTAATAAACCAGACCCGGAAATGCAGACGCCTAAATGTTCATCACACAAATGTGTGCCCCGGCGGGAATCGAACCCGAGCCTCGCAGTTGATCGGTGTAATTAGGCGTGTACGCTAGCCACTCGACCAACAAGGCGGTCAACACACACGGGAAATTGCAAATTAAATAATTTCATTTGGGTTTAAGTACGGATTTCCGCAAAGTAACATGTCGAGACTGCAGCCGATTTGCGCATGTATTTTAAATCCGGACAATGCTTATGGATGCTATCAGTTGATCACTCGTCTTCGAATAAGTCACACTTCCAACATTTTGCACACACACATACACACGCTTGCAATATTAAAAAACAGAAGATTTTAGCTGTCATTTTAAAGTACATAATTTAAAATCATAGTGTAGTTATCACGAAGCTAATAATAGTTATATTATTAAGCTAATAATGTATAGTGCTGAATGTTTTTATAATAGAATCGTATTCTTTAGAATGGTGAAATGAACATCGGCGAAACACGTGTTTCAGACATTTATAGGCTCTGATGCAATTGCTAAACGTTATGCTATTGGCCCGCACGTTGGGCAACATATTGTACACGAGACGGTTAAAACTTAAAAACTGGTGGACATTATGTTGCGACCACAGCTACGGCTCGGCTACGAGATACGGAGAGGGAGGAGGAGGGGGAGACGGATGGCGCCCTCGCCCGTAAATGCTTGCGCTTTACATTCCTGACGTTCGCGCGGCGGCGTCGGGGTTTTGGTGGCGCATCGCGAGAGCGGCGACGGCGTATACAAGCATTTACGGACGAGTATAGAGCGGCACCAAAACGTCGAACGTCAGAAATATAAAACGGCAGGCACGTTATGTATAAATCATTTATTGTTCTGTCTGTGTGCGGGCGCGGGGCGCCAGCCGTCGAGCGGCGAGCGACGGCCGCGCTCGTCCAGCGACCACAGGTTGATGTGTACGGTGCCACGCGAGCGCGTGCGCGGCGCGCCGCTCGCCGGCGCCGGCGAACCGGTCGCCGGCACCGGCGCGGGGGACCTGCGGCGGCGGGCACGCACCTGGGCGCGAGCGTCGGCGCGGCCGTATGTTAGCTCGGTCTCGGCGCTGTCGGCAGGCTCGGCGCGGGCGGGCTCGTCGCGCAGGGCGGCGCGGGCCCGCTCCCACTCGCGCAGCTGGCGCCGCATCTCGCCGAGCGCCGCGCGCTCCGCCTCCGTGGCGGCCTCGCTCGTCTCCACCATTCTCATCGCGTACTTTTCGATGGGCGTCAACTGCAAATGCGAAATAATTAGGTCGGGACGCTGAGCAAACATGTAAGATTTGAAATCGCGAGCGGATAGAGCGGTGAAGTTACGACTTTTACGCTGTAAATATAAGAAAAGGTCATTGTCTTTTTACTATTTATGTGACATTAAAGATATAACTAGATCCAGTGTCTCCAACTGCACTGTAATTACCGCAAATACTAAAAACTACCACCTCCCGCAGATGAGCCATTGCGATTCCCATAGCTAACGTAACTTAGAAGATGCGTGTAGTGTTTGTATCTTTTATACAATACATTGTCTCACGGACTACACCGGAGAAGACTAGCTGTCGTCAATCAGTGTTGCGACGGACACGGTTCAAGCCAGAGACGGATTGTATCCTTTCCTGAAGAACCTAAGGGTTCTACATACAAATAAGACGGCGACGACGAGACTGTTTAATAAATAAATTGATAAAAAAAAAACCAGTTATTGACATTATTTCTTATCTCTATAAATGTAAATTTAAAAAAAAACAATTATTGAATACTCAACATGTTACAAAAAAAATATTTTTTTTCGTAACATTTTATCAATTCCAAGTTATTGACATTATTTCTTACCTCTATAAATGAAAATAAAAAAACAAACTAATTTTTGACATAGTTTTGGACATTGTTTGTTATTATTGGAAGAACGTTATAGTCGAATTTGTACCGATTAGTTTTGAACAATTGAATTGGAATTTGGAAGGCAATTAGGGTGCCACTGACAACACACATGTTACGTTATCCGTAAAAGTGTAAATAAAAGAGCTTGGAAAGTAGCATATAATACAAAGAATAGGCTTGTTACAAAAAACTTACTAGAACTTAATATTTACACTCATGTAATTTTATATTTATTTTTAAATCTGCTAGTATTTATTCAGATAAAACGGTATATTGGCGTTACCATGTAATTTTGTATTGGTGGTGCGAAATCTGAACTAAGTGACACCATTAAGTATAAACAGAACAGTTTCTGAAATTTTAAATAAAGAGCGCGATTCATTTAGGAGATTAAGTTCTAGACTTATTTACTTTGTTCTTATACAAGTAAATCATCAAGCCACACCAAGTGTAAGTGTGTTAAGAAGAATATTCCAAAAAGAAGAACAATCAAATCAGATACTTCATATACTCCCTCCGCAACTCACTCAGGATCATCACCATCAAGTAAATCTCTCCAAATGGAATCGCCTTTTGATTGCAGCGAAATGATTGAAGATAATAAAAAACAGGAAGCTCAAATTATTTTAAAATGTACATTGAAGAAAATTGCAAAAAAATTCAAAATCTGACATTGGCATTCCTTCTATATGTTGCTACGTAATAAATATTATTGAAGAGCAGAAAGTTATTAAATTTCTGTGTTAAAAAAATTGATTAAACAATTCATTACGTGAACTTGCTGATGATTTCTATGGATACAACTTATGCAAGCAAAAATATTTTTTAAAACTATACCTGTATTAGCAAGTGTCATTTGTCTTTTCGTTGTAAAATTAGATAACAATTTCACTAAACAAAACTTACCCATGGATTTTAGAGACCAATTATAACACAGGTATTTGTATAATACAATGTTTAGACTAGTACAAAGGCCTACAAAGGCATTGAATCAAGCACTTACATGGTCAGACTATAAAAAAGTCAATACAATAAAATATCTCATATCTTGTATCTTGTACTCCAAATGGCTTAGTTAATTATATTTCACCCGGTTATAAAGGACGTATAACAGAAACATGTTCGGTGGAATCCTGTGACTTTGTGCAGGGTTTACAGCAGGGTATGTGTGTCATGGCCGACTGGGGGTTTAAACATGTCGAAGTGTATTAACGTACAATGGGAGTGCTGTTAGTACGGCCACCAAGTGTCCATTCAGGAAGTAAATTGTCTAAAACAGAAGCTAAGAAAACAAAACAAATAGCGAGTTTAAGAATTTATATTGAGCGGGTTATTAGACGTTTACGGGAGTGTAACATGATTACACCACATGCATGTCTTTAAATTTGGTCAAGGTACTTGATGGTGTGATAACAATAGCATGTGGTTTAATTAACTTACAAGATTTGCTTATTAAATAAATACTACATAATAAATTTTAACATCTTTTTGATAAGAACGCAATCTTCATTTCTCAAGACCAACTACTTTGTTTCCAAACTTTTTAGTGCGCCATCTGTGATCTTTTTCATCAATATATTTGTTTGTGAGTGTCAAATGCATGGTAGTGTGGGTAATGTTTTATTTATTGATTTAATGTACAAAATAAGCATTATTATTGAAAAATATTCTAAATATTCTGCACTTCTCCTACACATAAACTATAAGTGTGCCAAATATTATGCTCCTGCGTCCGCGCAATTTTCGTAAAAAAGGGATCCAAAGTTTTGGCATCACGTATTAATATATAGATTAACAAGTCTGTGCATTGATACACTAAATAAATCATTGGAAATATACCATGGCTGATACTTCAGTAGTTCACAGTTAGTAAGTTCCTTCTTTTGCCCTTCCGCTAAAAAAATGTACTGTCTTTTGAATGGACTTTGTGTTCTGGCCAAATTTTACATTTCAAAGTGCAAATATTTCTTTCACACTTAACTTGTACGTAACTTATAGCATCATCTCCATAAGATGATCGTGCTGACCAAAATTAAAACAATTGATTAGACTAGTTAATATAAAAATATAAACAAACAGGGAAAACTGGCATATCTTGTATTAAGCATAGCGAATATTTAATTTATTTTTTAGGATTAACAGTTCTTAGTATCGAAATAGTTGGAATGCTAAGGAAGTCTACTTTTTTCTGAGAATATTGTTATTCTGTTGTCTGTATCTATATTATCTAACCTCAAAAATAACCTACGCAATAACCTTTAAGATAGTGTTTTAATAAATATTTGTGTACTTACACAATATATAGATACTATTTAAATTATGCGCCTCGGTATATTTCGTGTTTACGAATCTAGCCGATCAAAAAACCAATGTGTGATCGTCGTTTTAGCCGCCAAAACTCGTTAGTACCTCGACTGTGATGGATGTGACAACACTCAATATTTCAATATTTAGAATTGTATAGAGCTGTAATACGCCAAATTACCTCATTTTAATATAGGTACTTAATTTATTCCTACATAAATTTCAAGGTATTGTGTAATGGATACTGATTGAAAAAAAAGGAAAACCTATAAACTCAGACCCATGAAATAATATACAACGTGTACCTGTACTTTTTAACAGAAGCTAATGTTTTTAAAAAGTCTGAAAATATATTTTAATAAAGTTCAAGACCGCGTGGTCAAAGCCGCTGGCATATATTTCCTGCAAAATTTAATAAGGGACAAGGAAAATGATGGTATGTCTGCATTTAACACACCTAAGAAAGGAAGGCCAAAGAAGAATTTCAGGTTAAAACTGGACAGTTTTGATTACAGTGTGATTAGAATCATGGTATACGACTTTCATTTAAGATTCAAGGTAGTTCCTACTGTGAAGTCTTTAAAATTAAACCAAAAGGATTGATTTAGAAGGATGTGGAGATACATTAAGAAAAATCCTTACAGATTTGGGGTTTAGATTTATGAAGACAGAAAATAACTAAAGTCTCTTTGCAGAAAAATCTGCTGTACACCTAAAAATAATTGAATATATCGAGGGTTTACTGCGAAAATCATCTAAATACAGTCAAGCTAGTTTTGAGATATTGCGTTTTTAAGGTTCAAACATAATAAAAATGGTATAATTTTAGTAGGCCTTAAATACTTTAATAATCACAGGTTAGGATATATAATAAAGATATATTGTTTGTTTTCTTTGTGTAAATATGCGTGATGAAAATATATAATCAAGAAAATAATAAGAAAGGTCGTACAGTTAGTTGGTTTTACATGTATGTCGCTAAATGGCTATTGATGATAGATTATTATTGTTTAATTATTTTTTTTTAATTATTAGGTAGTGTTGATAATGTGTTTTATATGAAATATACACTGCTAAATAAGGAAACTTGTAGTTAAGTATGACTAAGAAAAAAAAAGTAGCTGATTTTACCTGTAAATATTTATTGACTTGAATTTTTATTAAAATGGTTTAAATGTTTATCTATTTGTCGGAGAGATATCACACATACACGGGCCGAACGGGTACCACCGGACTAGTAGGCCGAGAGCTCACAACTTGAGGGTAGTTAGTGAATAATTCAGAAATATCAAAACAAAGCCGTAACACCTGATCTACCACATCGTAAACCTCATCATAATTATAAACAATAGATTAGTGTTTACGTAGTGTAAACACGTCACGGTGTATCCCAAAGGGGAAAGGGGGCTTCACCCCGCCCCTCCTGCGTGAGTGCCGACCGAATAATGCACCCCCTGGACGACCCACATCCTGGGCCCCGAGATCCCAATTGAATTAACTCTTGTTAAAAGTGTCTCTTTGTTAACCTATGACAGGAAGAGACTATTACCAGTGGCGACCTCCGTACTAGACAGTGGTCCAAACACTGAGAGACGTGCACAAAACATGTCTGCCGCAATATGGTGGCGCTAGGAATTAATATACACGTGGCCGCGGTGAACGCAGCAATAAGAAACGAGTTACTTGCTAATGCGCCACCTGTTGTGCTAATGAGACAACTTTATCGATGCCATTTATGGATGCGCCACACGTTGCACCGACGACACTCATGGCCACAGATATTAGAAAATAGGTATACTAGCTCATGACCTTCCGACATATTTATTTGTTTGACTTATTTTAAATTAATTATTAGAAATTATGATAAAACCGTCTACTATTAATCATCTTCACCACTTTCAACTTTATTAACTGTTGGTTCAGGTAATTTGTCAACAATCTAGTAGCCCGGTTAAGAAACCAGCCATGAAGCTCCTCATGTATAATGCGTTTATTACAAAGAGAAATTAGTTTTTTTTATTAGCTACGATCATTTCCAGCTGCTCTTTATAGAGACGATTTAATTGGTCCGGAAATTGAAGATCAAGAAATGCTAAATCAGATGATTGCGTCTTCTTTCGCGTAGAGTAGGCGTGACTTTGCGACGTGAATGTGTACGTCTACTCTTCTTCTCCTTTTACGTACCTTATACGCTTTATCTTTAACCACTGAACCTGTTTTCCTGTTTCATCCTTAGTTCTATTTTTATAATATTAGTTGCAAGATGCTTTAGGTGAAAACTCATAAAATTTAAATTCTTTTACTCTGTATGATTATCTTTTTATCTTCTTCGCATCGACTTTAACGGGTTGCCTGCGCCTAGAACGCTTGAAAATAGAAATCCAATCCATCATAGAAAAAACAGAGCTATTTTTCTTAGCAGATTCTATGCTACTGTGCATAGAATCGGCTTCCATTTGGGTATGTCACGACTCTAAAAATTTTTGCTCAGTGACGCTTAGATGTATAATTTTTTGCACTGCCCAAAAAAGTAATGCGGCCACATATTGATTGCGGTTTTGACCTCCACAAGTATCTGAAAATAAACCTATTTCTTGGACAGTTTCAGGGAGGGAATTTAAAAGATAGTGTAATTGTATAGTGCCAATTTAAGAGCTACCTTCCGTCCATTTATCTCTGACCATGAAAAACAATAAGCATTATTAGGTAAACCAGCCTCGTAGATTGTGAGGTTATATACATATAACTTTGAAGAATAACAGGGAAGTCCAACATCGAAAGAAGGTATTTGAAATGCTGCGTGCAAGTCAAATGCCACAGAAATAAAATGCTCATCAGTGTTTGATCTGACTTTATCCTTTTTTTTCTCTATTGCTGATTGTATATTTCTTTCTTGGTGAGCATTGTAAGCATCTTCAAGTTCTTTTTTCTTCTCTATTTCGGCTTGAGCATAAAAGTGCAAATTACGCATCGTTCTTTCCTAGGTAAAATAAAACTAAGATTATATTCCTTTGAGAAAATTCTACGGTCGGTTATTTCTATAGCTGGGTTTGTACCATTTTTTAAACATTCATCTTTGTATATAAAATGCATCTTTCTAATATTAAGACTTGAATATAAATGTCTACGTTGAGTGTCTTTTAAACTATAATGGGCATCCATACATGGAAATGACTCAATATGTTTTCGTATCCCTTGAATAAAGTCATGTTTAGTTTTATTTACCGGCTCATGTGCTCCTGTATGATCTTTAGAATCAAAACAATTCAGATAATTTCCTTGCATGTCAACAATACGTTGGGAATTAAAATAATTTGGTACATCTAAAACGTGATTATAGTTGTTTAACAGATTTTAGCTGTATATGTACAGTGTTATTTACAGTGAATAAATTAAATTTCTTCTGCTAAAAACGACTGAGTTCTTTTATATTTTATTTATTGAATGTTGTAACATCTCTGTTTTATTATCTTCTGTTCTACTATTCATACTAATTACTTGTAATGCGTACATCTTTCGATCCTTGTAAATATCTGTTTTTTACTATTTCTGATCTTATGTCCCTTATGATTGTTATTGTTTCTGTTTTTACTGTGTTTTTCACAGTTTTTCTCTTCAATAATTCTTTTAAATCACTAAAATACCCCAAAATTTACCATTTTTGACATCTTCAATGACAGTAATGACTAATTTGAAGATGTCAAATATATTTCTTTTTTATGAGAAAAGAAGACGTTTAGGTGACGTCAATTTTAAATCGACCAATCAGATCGCGTAATTTTAAATTGAAAATTTCGGAACAGGTCGAGCCAGTATAAAAGGATGACGACCCAGCCGATCGGGGCATTTTATTTGTGAAATAAGTCGACAGAATAAATAATAAGAAGAAGTTACGGAGGAACTGCTGCCTGCTGTCTTCTACCTGGTGCTTACTGTCTGGTGCCTTCTACCTGGTGCCTGCTGCCTGGTACCTGCTCCTCGGTGGTGGACCCGAGGACCCTGAACCGGCGGTAGCTGCCCCGCCGGTGTACTTCTCTGGCCACCTTCCCAACGGCCCTCTTCTACTGCTGCTCCTGGCTGCTGAGGGACGGTGCCAAAGGGTCCCCTACTCCAGCCGCTGAGGCCTATAGCAGAGGTCCTCCATGCTCCCCTTCGTGCTGCGCTCCGTGCTCCATCGACCAATCTTTGAGCCACCGACGTATCCCACGCCCATCTATTTTCCTTTTTCTTTAGCCGGCAGAAACTTTTATAGTGTACAGTGCACAGACCTTTATCGAGACTTTTTAATTTTAAATACAGTGTAATTTTGTTTAGATTTTTATTTTAACCTCAAATCAACAGGATTCTTTACCAACAGCCAAACTTAAGCAAGTTTGACTGTTTGTTTGTTCATTTTTCTGTTAACATAGTGGTGGGTGGTAGCTAAGCCACCCCCACTACGTTACAATGTTCATCTTTTAAACATAAAAAAGCGTTTATGAATCCTTATTTTTAGTGGGTGTTACATTTATTAGGGAAAATATAGGCAATTTCATTTGTGATATTTTAGCAATAGCGAAATGGACCATCTTGATGTATCTAGCTGTTTTTACCATGATGTAACTTCTTAAGTATTTGACGTAGAACTTAGCTGGTTTTAGCAGAATAGAGCAGTATTTTCCCTGTGTTGGTCCGGGCTCCTTTGCAAAATAGACCATCTGCCTTCCTGCCAGGCAGCTCGTAAAAGGCGAGCACAGGCTTTTCGTCACCAACAACTGACTAAGTGGTAGAGTTTCGCAGAGACTCACCCGGATTGGTACCACCGCCTTACCTATTCCTGCCGCCATAACGTCATGACGTGTTCCGGTTCGGAGGGTAATGTAGCCGGTAAACTTACTTTTGCTCGAGGCCTAGGCCTAGCCTAACATCCCGGCCTCAGGTTGGCAACGCACCATTACCACCTTTGGTGTCTCTAGGCGGCGTTAAGTTCTTAACATCAGGAAATCCGTCCGCTTATTTGCCTTCCATTATCATAAAAAAATATAGAGATCAAAAACATAAGCACTTTCATGTGTTTAACTCATTTTTGCCAAAAATGTGGTAAAATACAGGCTTTAAGAGCTGCCGGAAAATATATTGTATACATGGATGTTGTGGATCATATGTTCATACTTCTCACACAAAAGGCAAGACTTGGCTTGATAAAAATAAAAAAGGGGTTAAACAACCGATTTCCAAAGGTGAACGCACATATTATCATACATGCAGGTAATGAGAAAGGTCTTGTACCTGGTGCATTACTACTAAGTAAATGTTTGGATTCTGATGGAGATTATCATCAAGCAATAAACGCAGACACATATCAAACTTGGCTCCGCAATCAACTGATTCCCAATTTACTTACAAACAGTGTGCTAATAATCGACAATGCACCATACCATAAACCAGTTATTGATTAAATCGCCTAATTCTAACACACGGCGACCTGATATAATAGCTTGGTTGGAGCGGAACTATATTCCTTTTGACCCTACATTAACCAAGTCTGAGTTATATAAAATTACTAGCTGACCCGGCAGACGTTGTTCTGCTATATTTTTAATGTGATTTTAGTAAAAAAAATTTAGGGTGAGTCACACTTATCACTTAGGGGTATGAAAAATAGATGTTGGCCGATTCTCAGACCTACTCAATATGCTCACAAAATTTCATGAGAATCGGTCAAGTCGTTTCGGAGGAGTACGGGAACGAAAGTTTGGCTGTACTTATCATTGACAATTTTTTTCAAGAGCATGGACATTCAGTTTTACGCCATCATATCAACCTGATTGTAACCCCATCGACAATATTTAGTCAAAATAAAGGGGCACGTAGCTGTGGTGTATCAACATTTGTAAAGAGAGGGTAATCGGAAACTTTCATAAAATAAATCAGTCTTGATTGAGCCTGTGTGTTTGATTGCCGTTCTCCGCTGTTAAATTCAAGAACCCTAGTTACTATTCGTATATTACAGTAGCGAAAAAAAATGTTGGCATGAATGTGGCCTCGGTAAAAGAACTTATAATAGAAAAAGTTAATATAATAGGACCCGACGAATGAAAGTATGTGGTCATGGTAACAAGTGTGAAGATGAGTACCGGAAATTTGAGCCTGTGTTTGATATTCGGATAGATTCATTTTAAACATTGGTTCCAGCAGCGACAGTTGAAGATCGTATGACAACTACTAGATGGCGCAATTTTCCATACTTCTATGTTGTATCAATCAATTTTATTCGTACAGACTAATAAAATATATTTTTTGTATTTACTGTAAATTTCTTCAAATTTCCGTAATTTTAACCTAACTATATACTTTCATTATATATATATGTCGGAAGTTCATGAGCTAGTATACCTATTTTCTAAATCTGTGGTCCATGAGTGTCGTCGGTGCAACGTGTGGCGCATCCGCTTGTAACGTCGGAAAGTCATGAACAAACTATAGTTGTGATATTGTGGTCATTAGTACATTTGACGCCACAGGTGCATCGGAATTCTCGTAGCTTGTTTCTTATAGGTCGGTTTATCGGGAAGTCATGAATCAAGTTGCTTCGTTAGCACAACAGGTGGCGCATTAGCAAGTAACTTGTTTCTTATTGGTCCGTTTGTCGGGAAGACATGGATAAAGTTGTCTCATTAGCACAACAGATGGCGCATTAGCAAGTAACTCGTTTCTTATTGGTGCGTTCACCGCGGCCACGTGTATATAAACGCTAGCGCCGCCATATTGCGGCAGACATGCTTTGTGCACGTCTCTCAGTGTTTGGACCACTGTCTAGTACGGAGGTCGCCACTGGTAATAGTCTCTCCCTGTCATAGGTTGACAAAGAGACACTTCTAGGTCGCAATTGTTAATTCAACTGGGATCTTGGGGTCCAGGATGTGGATCGTCCGGGGGTGCATTATTCGGTCGGCACTCAAGAGGGGCGGGGTGGAGCCCTTCTTTCCCCTTCGGGGGTTTGACGTTTGCGTAAGCACGAACACAGTGTCGTGTTTACGTACTGTTGTCAAAGTATCAGGCTTACTCCAAAGTTTGATGGTTTGTTTAGTAACAAATGGGTGTACACTATAGTTGTTTGTGCGTAATTGTGGTTATGTTTGTAAACAGTGTGGTGAGTACTCGATTGTTTATTTTTATGAGGATTACGATGTGGTTGTACGATTAGATCAGGTGTTACGGCTTTGTTTTGATATTTCTGAATTATTCACTAACTACTCTCATGTTGTGAGCTCTCGGTCTACTAGTCCCGGTGTTCCTGCTCGCCCGCGTGTGTGTGATTATCATCTCCAACATATATAATTGACATCTTGAGGTGTCCCAATAGAATTGTAAAGTTGAAAATTACTTAAATTGTTTACCGAATTATCTGATACCGAGTGAATGATATTCCGAGAAGACAGCGTGCAATTATGGCACGTTACATTTAAATTAATAAATTTCACTGGACAAGTTACACAAATTGAATCTAACCCCAAAGTAAGCAAATTATATGCTTGTGTTATGGGTGTTAGTCATCGATACTAATACATAGAAATACTTAAATATATACCATAATAAATTTAATAAACACATAGACCCGGAAATGCTGACATCTAAACGTTTATCACACAAATGCCTGCCCCCGTCGGGAATCGAACCAGAGCCTCGCGATTAATCGGTAGGTGTATGCTAGCCACTCGACCAACGAGGCGCAGGCTCGCAGATGTCTAAGGGCAGTGGAGGGTACTTGAGTTGCGCGAGTGTCTACCTGTTTCATGAGAACGGCGAAATCTCCGGCGTCTGCGTCGGTGGCGCGATGGTTGACGGCGGCGCGCGCCGGCGGCGGCGTGGGTGCGCCGGTGGTGTCGGCGCCGGTGTCGTCGAGCGGCAGAGTCTCGTCAAACTCGGCGAGATCTCCGGCGGCCTCAGCGCGCGCGGCGGCGGCGGCGGCGGCGTCGGCCTCGTCCTCGGCGGCCGCCAGCGCCGACTCCAGCTCGCCCGCCTCCTCCCCGCCCGCCGCCGCGCCCCCGTCTCCCTGCCCGCCCTCACCCTCCGCGCCGAATAACTCCTTGATGTTCGCCTGTATGAGAACACACATCATTAACTTGATGCTCCCACTTCAAGGGGCAGTCCTCTTACCGACAGGACAAAGCCTGACCCGTCGGCTACGGTCCTACTTATCCTATTGACCGATCAAAAAACAATACGCGCTCCTCGAAACTCTATACTATATCGCTTATGCTGGCTGCTTCGCTGTCAAATCAGAATCAGTTTCAGAAAAAACTTTATTCACTTGAACTATACAAGTGGTATTTGTGCGCGTCGACATTTTATAAACTGCCACTGGATCGAAATGGCAGCCACACACAGAGAAGATCCAGCGAAAGAAACTCAGAATTACGGAATTAAGAACAAAGCTCTTGATGTCATGATCTCATACTTGAACATAAGAGTTCAGAGGGTTAAAATAAATGGTAAAACCTCTTCAGGTTCTGCGGTTACGATTGGCGTACCGCAAGGCAATTCTTGGCCCATTTTTGTTTCTTATATATATAAATGACTTACCTCATCATATAAGGGATATCCACGATATTGTATTGTTCATGGATAACACTTCACTTTTATTTAAAGTGAAAAGACAATTAGGTAAGTATGACGAAGTGAATAATGCGATATCCAAAGTTGTACATTGGTTCACAGTTAACAATCTTCTTTTAAATGGTAATAAGACAAAATTGATTAGATTTTCAATGCCCAATGTTAGGCTTGTAGATTCCAATGTACAACTAAATGGATCTAAACTGGATCTGGTTGATTCTACTGGCCTTGTAGGCATCATAATTGATAATAAATTACAATGGGGCCCTCATATTGAGAAACTGGCAAATAGGCTTAGTTCAGCAGCATTTGCAGTAAAAAAAATGAGAACATTAACAGGTGTCAAATTGGCCCGAATAGTTTATTTTAGCTATTTTCATAGTTTAATGTCTTATGGGACACTTCTTTGGGGAAATTCTGCAGATATAAATACTATATTTGTATTACAAAGAGCTAATTATAATTAAGATTATACATTAGATGTACATTACATACAGATGTAAGGGATTCCTTGCGCGAACAATTCAAAGAAATAGATTTTTTAACCTTCAGTTCTCAATACATTTATGAGAATTTAATGTATGTTAAAAATATCTATGTATGTTTACAAAAAAATGTGATGTTCACAATGTAAATACGAGAGATAAAAATAAACAAGCCGTTTACAAAACTCGTCTTCATAAAATTAGTAAATCCTTTTTCGGACAATGTATACGTTTTTACAGTTGGTATTGGTATTAGAGATCTGCTTTTAAATAAGTTTAAAAAAATGTACAAAAGCAAAATTATGTCAAAAAGGCTATTATACGGTCTCAGAGTATTTGGAAGATGAACTCTAATACCAAAATAAATTGCAAAAGTGATAATCAACATTTGACGATATGATATGACGACCATGATCTCACAATATATAATAATGAAGTATCAAGAATACGTAAACGTTTCATCAAGCGATCGAAACTATTTTCAAACCGAAGTAGTAGAACGGTAAGACCAAAGGACCAAGGTGAGCGTGATTTTAATATCGTCGACAGAACTTCCCGTACATCAGGATTAGTGTGGTGTACTCACGGATCGCAAGTAGGAAGTGGTGAAGTGTCCGTGATCGATGGCGAGGTGTCCGAGATGCCGTTTCTGGTCGGCCTTGCGCAGGATGTTCTCCTCGACGGTGCCGGCAGTGACGAGCCGGAACACGTGCACGTCGCGCGTCTGCCCGATGCGGTGGCAGCGGTCTTGTGCCTGAGCATCCATGGTGGGGTTCCAGTCCGAGTCGTAGAACACGACGCAGTCGGCGCCCGTCAGGTTGAGCCCGACGCCGCCCGAGCGCGTCGACAGGATGAACGCGAAAACGCGCGCGTCCGAGTTAAACCGGTCCACCAGCGCCTGGCGCCGGTCCACGCGCGTCGCCCCGTCCAGTCGCAGGTACGGGTGCCCGTGCAGCGAGAGGAACGTTTCCAGCACGTCGAGCACGCGCGTCATCTGCGTGAAGATTAGCACCCGGTGTCCACCGGCGCGCAGCCGCCGCAGCAGCGCCGCCAGAGTCTGCAGCTTGCCGCAGTCCGCCTGCACGAGGCGCGGGTGCGGGAAGGCCACGGCTTGGCGGGCGGCAGACGCGTGGCCAGCGCCGCCCGGGCTGGCCCGGCCGCCGCCCCCTCGGCCGCGGCGGCCGCGCGCCTCCAGTCGCCCGCCCCCCGCCCCGCCACCAGGCGCGCGGCACGAGCTCGGCACACGGACCAGCAGATGCTGAACCTACGCACGTGCAACTCAACGGTCACTTTAGAAATCGACGGTTAAAGTGGACGTGTGTGTGAAACATTTTTAACGTATTTTTTTACGGACCATTTACAAGATTTAGTTATTCAATTTTACTTTTAACAACATCATACACTAGTGGGCTTGTTTTATTATTTCCAGTATCTTCAAAATGTTTTTTTTTTTGCAATCGGGTTTTTGTTTTATTGACTTTTTTTACAGTTTTTAGTTCGAAATCATTTACTTTCATATTAATAAGTGTAGGATCTGATTTCGTTCGCATTAAATCAATGCCTACTCAAGAAATATTCATTCACATCACATTGTAGTGCAGTAATAGACAACGTGACTCATGGAGATTTATATGTATGATGAGTTAATATTTTGAATAAATTGGTTGAAATATGACAATATTGTGTATAATTAATTAGCTCATAATATATTTAATATATTTTGAACAAAAGCTTTCAAAGGTTTATTTTTTTTTAAGGTGGGAACACTCAATGGCCCAGCGTTCTTTTTGGGTTTTTTTTATTCTATTACTCGCAACAAGACAGTCACTACATTTCTGTTCGTTAAGTTTTTCACATTATTCATTTGTTACATTGGGCATCTTGTATTCCTCCGTTTTGATTGCTACCCAGCTACCAACTATCAAAATATCAAAAGGATCTGTTCTAAAAAGGCAGGCGACAGAACCGGTGGTCAAGGTTCGTAATTACACTGAAAGAAAGAGAAAGAAAGACAGAAAAAAACAGAGTATCAAAATGTTGGCCTGCTATTACCACTGTCGTAAGTGGAGAGCGTGTTGCGGTCGCATAAGGAATTAGTGGACCTACTGTTTCAAAAACGACTATCGAAGCTTACGGTACAAGCGGTATGCAGAAAATAAGCTTCATACGCCGATGAAAAACCGCCAACCACGTTGTGTGATATAGATTGACAACTTCGACGCTGATGTTATTCGCCGTCATATATTATACGACTATTACTTGTGATAAAAAATTTAAAATGTGGTTTGTTTCATGACCAAAAATCGTCAGAGTTTGGTTTTGAAAATAATTGGATTTTCTTATAAAAAAAAATCGGACAAACGTAAAATATACTGACGATACTTGGTTAAATGCATACCACACAGTATCTAAGAACTAGACTAACGACACCATCGCTTCCACCAGTTTAGTGCAAATGGGAAAAGGTGAACGCCTTATCATTTGTCATGCAGAGTCTACGCGTGGATTCGTGTCAGATGCTTTACTGGCCTTCAAATCCAAGAAAACAGTAGACTACTACGATTTACGAAGGATGACTTAAAGTAATAGTGATATCTGTAGAAGAACCGTTTATAGTTATTGTGGACAAGACTAGATGTAACTCCAAATTAATAAACTGACCAAGTAAGTCAATAAAAAACAAAACATTGCTAGTACAATGCTATTCAATTAATGTGGCCACAAATCAAAGGCTGGTTGGTCAAAACAATACCCATCTCTATTTGACGGCATACAAGATAATAGATTTATTAAATAATGCTTCTAAATCTGATAAGTGTATGAAGTACTTATTCAATCCGCCCATTCAGTTTGTAAAAAAACGCGTTCTAAGTCTTCGCTACGCAGATACAAACGTACTTAATAAAAACGTAAGATGGTGGTACACCGATTGGGGCGGACGGTTGCACACATTACTCTGACACCTAGCCACGAACGAATCAATGTAATGTTACCTTTCGACGAGTTCGTCCACCCGGGCGAGGGGCCGCTCGCGGGCCGGCAGCAGGTCCGGCGGGGGCGGCACGGTCAGCGTCTCGCGCAAGTCTGCGCCGTACAGCGGCAGCCGCCAGCACCGGCGCTCGTTCTCCGCCGCCACCCGCCGCAACGTCGCGCGCCGATGCGCCGCCGCCCGCGCCGCCCAGCGTGCCCGCACCGTGTCCGCGGCCGGGCCCGCGCCGGCGGCGGTGCGCGGCGCGGCACACACGCGCGGGGCCGGCGCGGGCGGCGCACTGCGGGCGGTGGTGGGCGCGCGCGGTACCAGACGCAGGTGCAGGCGGAGCACGGCGGGCGGGGGCC
>NJDC01006244.1:38340-57480 GCA_002245475.1 Calephelis virginiensis
AACATCATCAGCTGCAAACATTGGTCACAGTTATGGAAGTTTAAGATAGAGACTAAGATTTTAATGCGAAGAAAATTAAAGTAAGGATTGAAACAGACATGCCAGAACTGATGTAAGAGTTTTAGTTGAATGAATCGGAAAAAAGGATTAAAATAAAGAGTTGGTGTTAAAATAAAAAAGGGGACGCTCCGCTGTTTCGGTCTTTAGGAAAGACTAACAGATGCAAGATTGACAAAGCACATATAAAATGCGAACGTGGATGATGTAATGTACCCGGAAAGACGTAGGTTGACATTCCACAATCAAATCTCTCGGAGATTATCCGAGGAGGATTAACAGCTACCGAAAACGGCAAGGCTGAGACTGGACATCGATACGCTATGCCTATCCTATAAGGGATGTGGCATTAAAGTATGTATGTAAATGTGTGTGTATGTCACACTATTAACTAGGGTTAAAATAAGACATCTTTTATCATTAAAATAAAGTTGTAGTTGTTGTGTAATTTTACTATCGATGTAATTGCTCCAAAATCATAAATCCGATTGGTTTGCATTATAACTTTGTTGAGTTATGAGAGAACCGCCTTAAACCTTGAGTGTAAGGTATGGGAGACAGCGAACCTCGTGCAGGCGGCGGGCGAGGTCGTCGCAGTAGCGGTGCCCGCCGGCGGCGGTGCGTTAAGTGTGTAAGGTATGGGAGACAGTGCACCTCGTGCAGGCGGCGGGCGAGGTCGTCGCAGTAGCGGTGCCCGCCGGCGGCGGTGTAGGTGTGTAAGGTATGGGAGACAGCGCACCTCGTGCAGGCGGCGGACGAGGTCGTCGCAGTAGCGGTGCTCGCCGGCGGCGATGCCGGCGACGGGCGCGAACCACTCGCGGAACTCCGAGTGCGACGCGAACACGTCCGGCATCAGGAAGTGCATCAGCGACCACAGCTCCAGCAGGCTGTTCTGCAGCGGCGTGCCCGTCAGCAGCAGCCGCCTGCCACACACCGCACCCTCACTACACTGCACCACACGCGCACTCACACACACACACACACACACCTAGCGCTCAATCTGAACTTAAGGCAAGTACGGCAACTCATGTATGTTCTCACCCTTTTATTTTTTCGTGATTTTCAGTAACCTTTTTATTTCAAAACTACAAACAAGCTTTACTCAGTGGTACGTTATTGGAAACCATTGCACTATTTGATTGGACTCACGGAACAGCGAATTGTTAACACACTAACAGCCTTACTAATAAAAAAAAATTACACACGCGTTAACGAAGTCAATACTTAAACTGCGTATTAAAAATGAATAAGATTTTCACAACGCATAGGCTGTGTCTTTACTAATATTTTTTATGAGGTCTGCGTAACTATTGACGTATATACTACGAGATTACGTCATAACTCTTGTCGAATCTGATCGGAAACTATTTGACGTGTTCATATGTAATTTTAGAAATAATATTAGGACGAATAAAACAACTTTTAAAACACGTTTTATTAATTATTTAGTAGTTATTTCTAAAAAGCAAATTATTATAAATATTTTTCATGCATGTCTTTATCGTGACCGAATTGATTTTGGAACGCTAGTGATCACAGATAAATATATTTTGATGTTAACAAAGCCCTAAACAAAGTTGTCGGCGAGCGTAAAGCTTCCGTAAATTTTTATGAACTTATTACTTACTTAAAGTTCATGTATACATTCTGTGTGTCATTTTTTATGAGTAACATTTTTCCTATTCATTATTACATCTTGTATACACTACCGTAAAATTTTTATTAGTAAGGCCGTAAGTGGTTAAATTTTGATAAGGTAAGCATAAATACATAACACTACGATTTCATTTATAATCCATAAGTGAAATGTGTCATAAGGTGTATTAATTCGGACGAGCCCAGGTTCAACACGTAGTACATGTGACTCGCTCGTGTGAAGTGTCCGTTTGTCACGTGTCGGTATATTCATTTCGATCAACTATGGTGGGCTTTTATTAAGTAGCAGTCAGACATATCGTCGTATGTCGTTCGAGCCCTGAGTCAGAGGAGCAGGGACGGGCGGCTCCAGCGAAGACATTGACCAAGCGTTCATCCGACAAATGATGTGCAGTAATTTACATACTGCAACTATAAGATTAGTAGAAAAATGTAATTATTACCTTTCAGTTTGGAAATTTAATAGCATCTGCCACCTTTGGGACTTGAAATTTTTAATATTCTGTGCTTCGTCGAGTATGAGGTACTTCCACCGTTTCCTTCGAAAGCTCTGATGGTCTTGCACCACTAGTTTGTACGAGGTTATGCAGACGTGAAAGGAATTGGCTTTAGTCCAGCCGACACGTTTCAACTTGCGCTCTTTGATGGTGCCGTAGTAGGTCAGTATCTTGAAAGCGGGACACCACTTCTTGAACTCCATCTCCCAGTTGAGCACGACGGAGGTGGGCGCCACTACGAGGTGCGGGCCCCAGTCGCGGCGTTCCAGCGCCAGGTGCGCCAGCAGCGCGATTGTCTGGATGGTCTTGCCGAGCCCCATCTCGTCCGCCAGGATGCCGTTGAGGCGGCGCGCGTGCATGGTGGCCAGCCAGTGCAGCCCCACGTGCTGGTACTCGCGCAGCGCGTGCCGCAGCAGGCGCGGCACGGGCGTCCCCACGGCCGTCTCCGACAGCGTCGTGCCCGTGGGCTGCAGCGACGCCGCCAGGCTCGCCGCCGCTTCCACGCGCCGCTCCCCCTCGCCCTCGCACTGCCTCTCGCCCTCCGCCCCGCCCTCGTCCATCAGCGCCTCCAGCCGGGACGACGCGGACGACTCGGAATCGGAGTCGGAAGACGCGGTGTGCTCGTCTTCCGCGCCACCCTCGTCGTCGTCCGAATCGAGATCGGTGATATCCCCGTCGGCGGCGTCGCGCCCACCATCGGCGGCGTACCGGCGTACGAGGTCGGCGACGTCGAGTTCGGCCTCGTCGCGCAGCGCGGCCAGTTCGGCGGCGGTGTCCTCGGGCCGTTCGGCCCGCTCCTGCTCGGCAATGGTGTCCTCGTCGTCGGCGGAGGTGGAGGCGGCATCGTAGTCGGAGGGAGGCGGCGAGTGGTGCGGCAGGTAGCCGGGCGGCAGCAGGTCGCCGAGGTCGAGGTGCGACTCGCGGCGCAGCGCCTCGAGCTCGTCGCGGTGGTCGGGCGCGTCGTCCCGCTCGGCGGCGGCGATGGTCTCCTCGTCATCGTCGGAGTCGTCCCGCGGCTGGAACTCGTCGTCGGAGGGCGGCGTGTCGGGCGTGCCGGGAGCGGCGGGCGCGGCCAAGTTGGCGGCGAGCTGGCGCGAGTACCGCTCCGTGCGGTCCACGATGTAGCTCAGCTGCTCGTCCAGGGCCTCCTTGCGAGCGCGCTCCACCTTACGCACCCGCTTCCACTCGACCAACTGAAACATGAAACGTGTCGCTGCACTCTGTCCTTATCTTTGCTCATGAATCTTATTGAGGGTCCATGTACTTAATATGTATATACGCTGAACTATTAAAATTTACGTCGACAATTTTCTTTTTTATACAAAAAAAAACATACATTTTGGTGATATTAATATGCAAATCTAATATAAGCAATGTTTTATAGGACTATTGCTCCCAAACATGACTCAAAATAAAAACAAAAAAATAAACCTTATTTGAAAGTCTCGATCTGGAGTTAACACCAGATTTTACTTTAACACAAATAAGTATCATACCTAAGGGATACATTTCATAAAATAAATAATATCTAAAACAATAATATATCGCAAAAACAACATGAGACCAGAATTACCTTTTAAGGTAACACGTACAAGACTGTTCTTACCATTACTTTAAGTAGTGTGTAGATCATACATATTTTTTTATTTCATCATTATCTAATTTTAAAAGCTACACTTCATCACTTTGGAAGTGCTCTCACGGAAACTATTCAGTTTAGAAAAAAAAATAGTAGAAACTTTAATATTATTTTTGAAGACCTATCCATAAATACCCCACACATTCAGTAGCGTGCTCTCCATAGAGGCACAAAAGCAGTGCTTCTTTGCATACGTATAATTTTAATTAAACTTACTTTTATTTTATAATTTTATTCAGTTTGCGATGAGCTAGAATTTACTATCCTTAAATTTTCAAACCTACCCTTTCTAGTCCCATACATTATATAGCTTCTGTGTAGTTGTGGAATTTAGGTGACGACTCGTACTGAAAATTTCTCCCTGTGTTCACGAGGACCTCATTTTTAAAATAGATCATCTGCGTCTCTTCGTACAGATCGAAACAGGCAGGAGAGTCGCCAGCCGATGACCTAGAGGGGGGCACGCTGATACGATTTTTTGACAAGCATTTCATTTCCCGTTTAAATAGTAGCTAATTAGTAGTAAAAGTACTAGAATAATCGATCAAGCAAGTCAAGTTAATATTTATTTATTTATTTCACATGGAAGACCAACAGCAACTTATACAATTAAAATGGTAACAGAAAAAAAAACAGTAAGCCAATTACGGGTCCTCACTTATAGACACATATTAAACATTAATATATAAATGTTAACACTCCACCATGATACACGAAACATATCGAATTCTAGAAAACAAATAAATAAATAAATACATAAAACTATTTGCTTTCTATTTATCAACTTCTGTAGAAACTCTAGGGGAGGGCAGCTGCCCATCTTGCCCCCCCTCCACCCTTGGCGACGCCCTTGGAAACAGGCGAACATAATTAGTATTGGATGACTGGTGTTACACAACTGGTGTTACGAGTACGTAAGTATTATAAGTACAAGTATATGTAAAAAAGCAGTTCTTTTAGTTGCAATATTACATTTCAGTTTTTCTTCATTTGTATAAATATGTCGCAAGGTCATATGCGTGACTTAGATACTGTGGTTATTAGTATAGTTGACGTAGCAACTAGCGCAATATAGATTGGCATTCAAAGGCTTCAAGTAAACACCACGTGCAGTAGCAGGTGCGCTTGCAGGTGTTGTCTTATCAGCTTGTTTGTCGGCTGCTACGGCTATATAGTCAAAGCGAGCATGCTTCGTGAGGCATTCTTTGTGAACGCCTTGCAGTGTGCGGACCGCTGTCTAGTACGGAGGACGCCACTGGTAATAGGTAATTCTAGATCGTAATTGTTAATTCAATTATGATTTAGGGCGGGTTGTGGGTCATGCGGGAGGTGCATTATTTGGTTGGCACTCACGCAGGAAGAGCGGGGTGGAGCTCTCCCTTCCCCTTCGGGGGTTTACTTTTGTTGTCATAGTGCAGAGGTTCCCAAACTTATTTCATGTAACGCCCACTTTGAAAATCAGTTGTTTTGTAGCGCCCCCCCCCTCGTTTTTTTCTTGTCAATAACCTCAATAACATATTTGTTGCGCCTAGTTTAAAAAAAAAACATTTTTTTCAAGATTTATACCGCCCCCCTCTAGGCTTCCAGCGCCCACAAGGGGGCGTTATCGCCCACTTTGGGAAAGGCTGTCATAGTGGAATGCTTATTCCTATGTTCACGATGGTTTGTTTGGTAACGGAAAGGCATACGCTACTTGTTAGTGCGAGAGTACTGAATGATAGCGTGTGGACATCAGGATCGAGTGGATCACGTGTTACGGCTTTGTTCTGATATTTCTAAGTTCTTTAGTAGCCAAACGCCCACAAATTGTACGCTCCCGGGCTACCCGCCCAGCGGCTCATGTATCGGCCAGTAGATAGGATGTTTTCGCTTCGACAAATAGATATTTTTGCTACAATATCGCTAGAGAAACTAGGTGGGAGAGTTCTAAAAGGATTCGCCAACATTTGTATGACACCTTCACTATTTCTGTAATCATAACGTCCGTGCTTTCCGTTGGCGTGTGCCGGATTAGTTAACAGATTAACTGGTATACTTACACAAGAGTTCACATTTTAAGCGTCGACTTGACCACTATTATTTGGACACTAAACATAAAGGTGGCATATTTTACTCAACCGTTACCAGTTAACATACAGAAATCAATTCATTTACTTGGCTTTAAATGCTTAAAAAAAATTTCAAATAACCCTCGACAAAATCTATCTTTTTCTAATAACTCAACTTTGTTTCTAAAAACCATATCGGTAACGCCAGCTTTCAGACAAAAAATCTCATTGAAATCTGTCCATTCCTTTACAAGCTATGAGGTCACAGAGAGACACACACATATACGTAAAACGGAAATAGTCATATTTAGCGATTTTTGGAATGGATCACAGCGACCGGGATTTAATGAGTTGGCAATATCGACTGTCGTCAGATGGACGATAGTTAGGGCTAGGCCACGGGGACCGGCGGGGCGAATGACCGTTTGCAGGCCACGGCCAATCATGTTCGCCGCCGCGATCAATAAGGAAGTACGACAGCGAAATGTCTTTATCGAAATTACATCGATTTTGCTTTTTTAATAGTTCAAGACCTAATATTTAGAAGAGATTGTGGAATACTTGATTTGAATAAGAATCGGGGTATAGATGGAGAATTCCACAAGAAGTACGAGTAATACAGAATGTATCCAGAAACATTTTTCAGGTATACGAGAATGGGTATTGAAACCCTTCATTACATTCTTGCTCATATTCAACCTGAATTGCAGAAAAAAGTCAATGCCTGGGCCTAACTGTAATATAAATTACTGCATCAAAACATTGCTGGTACATTAAATAAACGTGAATATTTTCAAGACACTATTAGTGAACTCAGATTCTCAAGGTTAAATACATGTCCTTTGTCTTTCTGAAACATTTTTAAAGTAAGATTCTGAACAAAATTTTAAACTTGATGGATACTAAACATCTTATTTCTTGCGCAATAGCTAGCGCCTTGGTGGCACCTGTACATTAGAAAGTAAAGAACTTCATTATAAAACTTTGGATTTACAAATGCATATACCACACTATTTCGAATGCTGTGCAGTTGAGATAATCTTATATATAAAATTCTCGTGTCACAATGTTTGTTCCCGTACTCCTCCGAAACGGCTTGACCGATTGTCATGTCATTTTGTAAGCATATTTAGTAGGTCTGAGAATCAGCCAACATCTATTTTTCATACCCTAAGTAATAAGAGCGACTCACCCCATTTTTTTTCTAAAATCACGTTTAAAATAGGTAGCAAAACAACGTCTGCCGGGTCAGCTAGTTATCTATAATATAATAGTAATATGTATATATCGTACTATTAGTGCAAACATAGATATCTCTCTTAATTATTTAGAATTACTATAAGAAAATATTATGAAAAATTCTAAAAAGAAATTAGACCTTTTACAATCTACCAATACTGATAATAATTTTATAAGCATTTTAGAAAAAAATATTTATGTCACCATATTTTGAATATACGAGGGTGGATCCAAAAGTTCTAAGCCCGACCAAGAAAATGAAAGAAAAGTCGGTCTAAATTTATTTTTATTTTTCGACATAGTCTCCATCTAGCTCAACACACTTCTTTCACCTGACCTGCAACTTGTTTATCCCCTCTAAATAAAAGATTCCGGAAGGTCGGCGAAATAGTCGTTTACTGCGACTATCACCTCATCTTTGGTCGAAAATTTCGAGCCACACAAGTGTTTTTTTTAAATTTGAAAATAAATGATAATCCGAGGGGGCTAAATCCGGCGAATAAGGTGGGTGGGGCAGCAATTCGTAGCCACAACCATGGATTACAGACATGTGATCTTGTGATTACAGATGAGTGATGTGTGAACACGTGCATTGTCTTGATGAAACAAAACTTTCTTAAAAGCGTGTCTACAGCTCTTAATGACTGCTTTACGCAGGCGCGACATCTTTGTTAGTTTTTAACTCTTTTCTACAATAACGGAGCTCCATTCTTCTAAAAAATCGTTGTATGTAAAGTGAGTTACACTTAGGTCAAACATAGATGTGCATGTTTTGAAACCCTTTTCTTTACTTTGCACCAAAGATGCTCTATCGGATTTAAATCGGAACTATTTAGAAGCCATGCTAACACAGAAACAGTGTGTGCTTCGGGTCGTTGTGGTGTTAGAATGTCCAAATAAGCGGGAGCACGTGTTTAGCATATTATGGTAACATTGTGTCTTCCAGTATATTTCGGTACTGGAATTGGTCCATGTTTTCTTCTACCAGTCTAAAGAATCCAAAACCATGACCCGAGAAGCAAGCCCAACATGTCACATTTCTGTCACCATGCTTTAATGTCACTTTTGTGTACTTGGGGTCGAATGCTGTATTCGGAGGGCGTCGAACATATCATTTCTCATCAGAACATACTCTGGTAACTTTTGTATCATCGAACATTTTTCCTCTATCGAACTATCCAGCTTTCATATTTCGTAGCAAATGCAAGTAGGGCTTGCCTATTTTTGAAGTGAAAACTTCTTTAGCGGCGTTGCGCAACTTTTTTTTGGAATGGGTAAAAACTTCCAAAAACGCGTCAGGACATGTGACCTGATCGAAAATTCGTAAGACGGATGGAGAGTAAACAGCCGTCGCGGCGTAAGAGAGGAAGGATCCCCCTCTCATTCTTCGACGAGGCGAAAATGTATGCTGTTTCGTTTAGCCGGCGCAGGGCGCTTGCGCAAATGTTCGTGTTGTCATGTTTGTGTACGATAACGCAATAAATGAATATCGTATTCTACCGCATAAATGAAAGTACTTTCATACTGATAATTAAAGCAATTTCTGCAAAATTATTCCCTAACCATTCCAAAATATCAAAAATGCACAACGTTAATATTCAAGTTTTCACTTCTGCCGGCACTACCGGAGTGCAACCCATCGTTTTTTTATGGTATTGGAAGGCAAACAAGCAGACTGATTTCCTGATGGTAAGAATTCACGCCGCCTAGACACATCAAAAGTGGTAATGGTGCGTTGCCAACCTGAGGCCGGGATGTTAGGCTTCAAGCAAAAGCAAGTATACTGGCTACCTTATCCTCCCACCCGGAACGTGTCAACGGCAAGAACTGACTTTATGGCGGCAGGAATAGATAAGGTGGTGACACTAATACTACCAACAAACCAAATTACCAATAAATTCGAATAGTACGCGCCGATACGTGTCAAAATACTTCACAGCGTGAAATATTTTTTATATTATATATCTTTTTCTTTCAAAGTAAGTATGACAAGATACATTTTTTTTTATATGGCTAGTCTTTACCACGAAGTTTTGTGGCCACTTTCCTTGCAGATTCATCACAATTTTTATTTTTACCCATTGGTTTCATGAAATAATCAACAAATCGTAACATCAACTTTTAACCCGCGCAAAATAAAATGATATAGTGCGAAACAGCCTGATCTTGAAAAATAATTTCGTGTACAGTTTTAATAGAGTTCACAGTGACAAAATGTAAGATTGTACAACAACTTGTTTCAATTCAAGCAATTCATTGTCGTGTAAACTGGATGGACATTGTTGTATAGTGTGAAGACTGAACTATTTTAAATATTAGTACCTGAGCAATTGCAAATGCCCTAGCAGTTGGCACACATTACCTTTTCTACGTTGGACCAAAACATTCTGATCTCTTTTGCCGCAAATGCTGCTATCTTCTTTAGTTGTAACTCCTGAGCCTTTTCTGCTTTCTGAGCCGCTAATGCTTTATCTTGGAAATACTTCTGAACTGCTCTAGCACACTGAAACATACGAATGGCAGTACTTGGTACAGTTCTTGCAGCCCACCATCGTGTGTGTAATGTTTTATTTATTGATTTAATGTACTTTATAACCATTATTATTGAAAAATATTAGCTTTCTGCATTTCTCCTATTCATAAACTATAAGTTTGCCAAATTTTATGCTCCTGTATCCGCGCAATTTTCGTAAAAAGTGGTCCAAAGTTTTGGCATCACGTATTAATATACAGATACTGGGTGCCACAGTAGACCCTTAGGAAGCCAAAGCGTGGTGGCCATACGCGCTATGTAGCTTATGTAAAAAATATATAAGGGTCTACTGTGGATATGTCCCTGTATATTTGTTACCATCAGTAATGTAATTGTTTTATATAATTGTGTAAGTAAACTCATTTTATAATCAAGTTCCAATTTTATTTATTTATCTATCTATATTCAGTAAATCAGTTCCAGTAGCCTCTAAGCAACCGAGTTTGTCAGTGTCTGTGTCTCGGCAGGTCGAGTTTGTACAGTTAAGTTTTACGATTGTTGCGACCTTAACCAAATCAATCAACATAAAATCTTAGTTATAAATATTATTGACGTTCTTATTAATTCGATAATTATATTGGGTAATATGACATGCCATCAACATATATCTAGCCAACCCGGCGAACGAACTTCGACTCGATACTGTCTGTTTTCTGCAGGTAAGACTTGACATAAAGATAACCATACTAATAAATTATAATAAAATACATGTACACAGTACATTAAAGATGTATAAAAATATATAAAGAGGTGACAAAAAAGGGGCAGCAGAACATACTTGGGCATTTATAGAAACCGATCGGATCATATCCAAATTTTGTTAGTAGGTACTTTATATTCTGAAGAAGGTTATATAGGTTATGGTACTTGCGCCCAGCTCTTAAAATGGCTCATTTCCAGTATTTTGTTTTGATTGATGATGTAGTGCTAGAAGAAGTGAATGAAATTGTATATCTTGGTTGTGCTTTTAGCAGGGACGGAAGGTACACCGCGGATGTAGAGAGGAGAGTGAGTGCAGGGAATAGTGTGAATGGAGCGTTGGGTTAGCTATTCCAAAGCGAGAGTTTGAGTCAAAAAGCTACACTCGCTTTGCATAATTCTGTGCTTATCCCAACGTTATTGTATGGAAGCGAGAGTTGAGTTTGTCAGAAAGAGCATGAAACTAGGATAAATGCGGTCGATATAAGAGCACTAAGGAAAATCTGTGGCGTAACGCTCGCTGACCGCATTCGTAACAGTGAGATCCGAGAAAGAGTAGGATTTATAGAAAGTGGGTTAAAATGAGAAAGGGCATCTTCCGCTGGTTTGGTCACGTGGAAAGAATGACAGATGAAAGATTGACACAGCAGATATACAATGCGAATGTGGATGGATGTAGGTACCCGGCGAGACCAAGGCTGACATTTCACGATCAGATCAATCGGATATTATCCGAGGGTGGTGTCAAGAGTCTCCGAAACCGGCGTGTTTGTATGAAAAGGGTAATGAATGTGAAGGAAGCAAGATAGGTTTGTCAGGATCGTGAGGTCTAGCACTCGATACTCTCTGCCTACCCCGTAAGGGACTTGGCGTGAAATTATGAATGTATGTTGTATTTTTGAAAGTTTGAAAGAGTTTAAATTACTGCCATGTTCCGTAGGCAACAGTAACGGTAACAGTAGCACGAAATGGTTACAGCTTTTTGCTTTTACTTTGAGGTTTTCTCCGTCGGGTTTCCGTGGGTCACAGGAGACTGCTAATATAAAACACGTCATTTAACAGCTATTTGATGTACACTTTACCCAGTGATCATCACTTAAAAGATACTGTATTCAGTACCCCGCTCAACTACATAATGTGGGTAGATTTGATTTTTAGACTTAAATGGATCTGTGTTAGACTGAGTACTTTACAGTGCACCTTCGTAAAATATATTTTGTTAGGTGGGCTACACAGCGGGGTGGGGATAGGGCAGTCATTACCTTCTTGGCGGCCTGCTTCTTCCACTTGCGCTCGTGCGCGAAGTCCTGCGCCAGCCAGGCCATCTCCTCCAGCACGTAGTCCCAGTGGGACTTGGCCCGCGGCGGCTCCAGTACGCGCGGCAGGCGGCGCTCCCCCCACAGGCCGGCCCGCGCTAGCTCGCCCACGCGCGCCGCCACGTACGCCTCCTGCTTGGCCTTCTCCAGCATTTCGTCGGCGGGTGGCGCGTCCGTCCCCGCGCACCCCGGGGCGGTCGGGGGGGCGACAGGGGGGACGGCCGGGGGCGGGGCGGGCGGCAGGGGGGCGGGCCGGCGCGCCTCCAGGAACGCCAGCAGCGCGGGCGCCGCCGGCCGCTTGCGCCAGCCCGCGTAGTCCATCATGTTACCGCCCGCCTGGAGAAAGTACAGCTCGCTCAGTTGCTCCGTGAACCTGCAATTGAACGCGGCAATAGAACCCGTGCAGCCACACCGCCGCACGCCGGTCGGCGGTATCGCAGAGAGCAGACGACCCTCACCTTTCGCGTAAGTTTTTCAAGCGAAGCAACTTATACTCTAGGATGCGTTTGCGTAGCGCCGACACATCCTCGACGGCGAGGAGTTTAGATCTCTTGCGGGGCGGCTCGTCGTCCCGGTCAGGCCCCACGCCGTTGAGAGCGTCGGGACCCATCCCGCCGCCCCCACCGCCTCCACCAATTCCACAATTGCTTCCTCGTTCGACCCCCTGGTAATAACAAATACATTTTTAGGAAAACAAAATTTACCACCACCACAAAACGCACAGACTCAGATGGGTCAAAAAGAAAAGACGGTACAGAAGCAGATATTTACTCACTTGACCTTAATATTAAACAACATACGAGTCCAGGAAAGTTCAGCACTGTCTTTCAAGCACAATGTCTACAAATGAATGCAAGTTACTGCAAAATCAGTGCTGGCCAGGAACTTAAAGGGGAAAAAATTTAAAACAATAATAAATAGCAAATCAATCCTATATGCACTCAGAAGTGACTACATAAGCTCAGGCTTACATACGTACATATATATCTTCACACAAAGTCACTTACGGAGTAAGCAGAGACTATCGAGTGCAAAATCTCACAATCCTGGTAAACCTGCTTGTGTCCACATTCATATCCCTTTTAATGCAATTTGGTTTTAGAGACTCTTGACACTACCTTCGGATAATACTTGAACCAATTAATCATAGACTGTCAATTTAGCTAACTTTTTTTTGTTCGCAATGAATAAGGAAGACAGAAACGTGTTATATTAAATGAATTGGATTGGGTGGAGGGTATTTGGTTTTTTTTTTGCATTTTTCCATATTGATTCTAAGAATATTTGATTCACCCTCGTAATCCCTTTGTTCTTAATCCAAGCTGTAGAGAAGACAGTTCATTTTATTTTTTTTTATTTTATAGAAGTGCAACAACATTCTATAGCAAATTTACATAAATACCATTGGAATCAACATACGAGAGTGGATTCAAAAGTATTTGGCCTAAACAAGAAAATAAATACACAAGTACCTATGGTACTCAACAATGAAACAAAATAATTATCTATTCTTAATTTATTCATTTTAATGTTTTGGGTTTTTTTCCACTTACTTAAGCACAAGCATTTTGTAATAAATCTAACATCTGATTTGCCGTAAAAGAGGGACAGTGTGTTCTTTGAATTGTGCACTTATTAGTTTTACAGCATTGTACATTCGTCAGTTGTACTTTTTATAACCACTTGACAGTCCGTGGGCACTGGTGTCATCGTCCAGTGTATTAAGTTTTCTTTTTAGTTTAATGGATCTGTCTTTGTGGATGGATCTGTTTTTCATAACATCTTTTAGGCTCCAATACCTATTCTAGCCATTTGCTATTCTTCTGTCTACCACTTAATCTATTGTGTCATTTACCAATATTTTTAATTAATTTATTTTTTAATTGATTTATTTAACCTAAATAGGTATATTCTTCAATATATTTAATTATGTCTTGATCTGAATTATTTGATCTTAATTCATGTTGGTCTAATCATTATTAATTATTGGGTAAAAATAAATAATACATTATTTTATTGGATTTGTTGAATCTCTAAGTACCTAGTTCAAGAGTACTTAAAATGACATACTGGATTCCAATTTTTAGTTTACATGAAATAGAGATTCAAGAGTCATCCTGATCTCACATCTACTTTTTTAATCAAAGTGTTGGCACCAGAAATAAGTGATGAGTGCTCGGATCACGACAAATAGAATGTAATCCTTTAATTGCATTTTGTTATTTTTTTTATTCAAAGTAGCTGTAACAAGTGCCCTCACCCGGTTTTTAAAAAAAATCACACGTCATTTCTATTTATTTAAATGTGTTCTCCACTTTTTAAGTCTCTTAAAATATTACCTTTATCTTGTTCATATATTTTGGCTAAATGTGTATTTGTAAAAAAACATCATCATTTGTTTCAAACAAACGCTGAAGTCCAAGGTTTATCACAATTTAGATGAAAACATATAACAGGGTTAAATATTTTCTTGCAGACAAGCATAAATAATATAATGTTTGTAATAATAATAATAATCTTCTTATATATAAAAATCAATTGCTGTTGGTTAGTCTCTCTAAAACTCAAAAACAGCTGTACCGATTTGGCTAATTTTGGTATTGAATTATTTGTGAAAATTCAGAGAAGGTTTAAAAGGTAAGAAACAAATGAAAAACTGGGGGGAAACTAGGAAAAAATAACATTTTAGGTTTCCTATACAAACCGAGCGTGTGAAATGAAGGTCGCTGGGGCAGCTAAGGAAAAGGGAAAGACTGCGAGGAAACCAGGAAAAACAAAATTTAATTTTTCCCATATAAACTGGAACAAAGATCAAAGGTGGAACGAAGTTCGCCGGGACAGCTAGTTTATTATAATTTCAGAAAGCGAGCTATGTTTGGAAACGGTGGTACTACAAAGATGATAGGTTATAGTCCTGGCCGCCAGGGAGTTTGTTTCGCCGTTTCTTCTCCTGACTGGCTAGGTTTGGAAACGGTGGTAGTTTACGGTAGACCGGGTTAAATTGTTTGTAATTTATAATTGAAATTGTAATAGATATAAAACTTTTTAACTAAACATTTTTTGTTTGAACATTAAAACAATGTATACATAATTAAAAAAATACTTTATAAATATTAAAATATTTGCACACCACAATGTGATAGAATATATTGGAAAGCTTAAATAATTTTGTAACAACTTCAACACACATATTCCGCAAATAAATATTTTTTCTTTCTTTCTTTCATTGTCACTTTTCCAAATTTCCAAAATCCATTATTATGTTTTGACAAAAAAGACAAATAAGCACACTTTTACCTTTTATATATCACTACTACCTACAAAATTACCTTACTCATAATGACAATAAATATCATTAATTGACTATAGTATGTCATTCGTGATCACTCAATCTTTTCGTAATTTTCAACCCTACTGATTGTCTACGGCTGAATAATGTCACTGTTTCACCATTTTTGTTTACCAAATTGGACACCTAAGAAAACAGACTCAAATTACAAATTTTAGGCACACTAAAAATAGTATATCAAGTACAAAGAAAATTTTCCTAATTATGTGCAATTTAATTTTGAATCATTTCCATTGATTATAAATTGAAAGCAACTGTTATATTATTTAATAATAATATTTAAATATAGACATTTTAATTTATAATTGGCAATAATATTTTTTTGTTTTGTAATTTTATTTTATGATTCGATATTTTGCTGATGGAGATATTTCAATTGCAATATTTTAAAAAAAAAAGATTTTTTTGTAATTCCGTTTATTATATTATTTTGACATTTCATACTATATAATTATAATTTTGTGAACTGGTAAAATATTTTTAAAATTGTCATCTAATAGGTTAAATATAGCATATAATATTTTTTGACAAATGTAAGAATAATAAAGACTTGCTATTAGAAGTCTCGTTTATAGGTTATCCATGTTTTAAATGTAGTTAAATAGTAAGACAATAGTTTACGGTGTTTAAAAATTAGCATACCATGATAAATTTGCATACCAGTGAACCGGTAAAATAAGCAACACTGACCTTAGAAAATAAGACCTACAATTTAGCCTATTTACTTAAGGCAAATCAAATTTTATTATTATTATTGTTGTTCTTTAGTACTATACAATATTATTTTATTTGAAAAGAACAATAACATGTCTTTAGTGTTTTACATAGTTTCTTACTAATACCTATTGATTTATATGAACATACATTATAAACAAATATTTTTCTGAAAACATCACTGGTTTTATTATTTAATGAATTTTATGTTAGTGTTACAAATTTTAGTAGTTCCTTTGATATAGTAATAACAGATTTTGACTATACATTCAAATATTGCAGGCACTTATTCCGACCATTTACATTTATTAAAACTATTACATATATAAAAACAGTGTATAAACCCAAATAATTTTAAAATAGATTTGAAGTAACTTTGGAAGTAGTATCTAAAATTAAAGTGATTGTAAAAAAAAAGTTTACAAATTATCATGAGACTTAAGTATTTACTTTGAAATTGTAATAAATGTTATGACACTTAAAATGTTTGTCAGTGCCTTCGTCATAAAAAATTAGTCAGAAGGAAGTTACGGTGCATCAGCACAGATCTTTAGATTTTAAACTGAACTTAAACTACAAAATATGTACCCCACTGTATCAGGCAGTCGGGCATCAAGTTTAGATGTCTTACCATGAGCGAGGTTGCCGATGTGCCAAATATCGAGGCATCTTCATTATGCCCGCTCATACTGCAACATTGCGGGCGAAAATAATGCACTTACTACTGTTAAAACTCCTATAGAGTACTTAATCTTAAATTGTTTGCGACGCTCACTTATTCTTCTTAATTTCTATGCATAGTCTTTAAAAACAACACAAATCATTAATGAGATATCACATAGAAACTCTTTTGGTATTGAATTCTTTTGTATGCAGAGTTCGATAAAACTCTACAAAAGTCGCTGTAAACATATTTTATGACAACTGACAAATGCGATCCGGTAGCGGCCATATTTAAGAAATCCTATTTCTTTGACACCACTTGTTTTGAGACTAATCGATGATTATTGAAGAATATAACACTCATCACAACAGCATCGCCAATTCAATAAACATCCATTTCAATGCCAATTTATTTGTAATAATATTTTATGTATTGAAAATTTCTCTGTTTTCAGTTGAAACCAATAAACATTTGATTTTTGAAGTTTTGACATTTAATGATATTGAAAGTTGAGCAGTGATGTCACCTCTCAAAACAATTTTTCACTTAATTTGGTTTAAAACAAACTAGATTTCAAGGTTTTACAAAAGCGGTTGTCTGCAAAGTTGGTTTACTGACGATAGTTTAACTTGACAACTTCATAAGAACGGAGGCCGATTGTTACTCTTTGTTGCTCATTCCTTGCTCTCGCTTGCACTTAAAGCCTTAAAATGGCACGCCTCAAAGCGAGGTAACGCCGCATAAATCATGTTTTTTGGTGCGTGCAGCCGGCTCCATCAAATTATAAGATATAAGGTTAAAATTTTATAAAAACACATATTTATATCTTTTCACAAATACTTCAAAACAAAATTATTTTTTATTTCTTATAAATGTTTAATTATATTTGTTAACAGTGGTAATAGTACCCATAAATAATTAAGTACACTGTGACGATTCCCCAAAATCGAGGAAAATTGCTAGAAATATTGCATGCTATTTTTGTAAGAGTAAGATCTAGTGTTACTTTGGCATAAACTTAGGGATTCACAGACTTGTTAATTAAAATTGTAGACAATTTTTTTTATTTTTTTCTAGATTAGGTAAATATCGTCAAACATTATTTCATATTTTTTCAGTGATTTTTTGTGGATGTCACTGTCATACATCAAAAGTCACAAAAAAAATTCACTAGATCTAGTGAAACGAAAAAAATACTAAGGTGTCAACGCTGAAATTGATGCAAAGTTTGAGATTCGCGTTTTTTTTCAGCTTTGTTGTTGTTGTTTTTTAATTTTATCCCAGTCGGGGAAAGGCAAAGGATCTGAGTCCATACAGCCACGCCTTCCGTAGTAATAAATCTTTTTCTTGTTGCATATTTTCAATTCATGTCTTCCGAATCATTCTTTATTTCAGTCATTAGTCACTAATTTACAAAGTCATATCTGGTCTTGAGTGCAACGGTGATTTCGTTACACAAGCTTGTCTATGAGATTTGGCGGCAGCGAGGAAATTGACGTTACACTAATTTCTTCATGATTATTTCATTTGTGCACTTTCACTGAACAAAACTAAACTAATTCCCACCTAAATTAACCAATTTTGCTCATGTTTTACACTAAATTCAATAATTGTGAAAAAATACGACCATCTTCATTCACGATGGCGCCAAAACTCTCTTTTTTTCAGCTTTAGGAAAGATAATGTTTTAGCTTAACTTTAGCATTTGCCATTCGTTAAGTGAAATTTTCTTATAAAATTATCTTCAATTAAGCAAAATCGGGCTTAAATTAGTTAGTAGTTGTCGTAAAAAATGATGTCAGTCTGAGTAAAGCGGCGACCTCCTGAAGATCACAAACTACTTAGAAATACTCTTACGTCATCCTTAACTCTCACTAAGGCCCAATTTCACCAAGGTCGATAACTAATAACCAGGATAACTCCCTTAAATTTACTCTCACATAACTAAACTTACGTTTTACAAGCTCTATTCCCAACTCACTCTCTAAACTATTTTGTTGAATATAATAATAAAATGAATAAAATTCATTTATTTTCAGGTTTTATAGACCCATAGAAAAATATAAGTATTCATTAAAATTTCAAACAAGTTCATAAAAAACTACATAATATTATGATATGATATAGATAAGTAAATGATTCAATTCAAAATAATTAAATTAATTTAAAATAGAATTCAAAAACATTAATTAAAAAAAATTAAAATTGAATAAAGTTTAGCTTTATCTGTGGTTTAAGGTTTGTTTTATGTGTGTGTATAGTGTTTATGTGTGTTCTAAGCCACAATCAAAGCATGTACACTATTCCCTGTAGTGTAATTAAACGAAAGAAAGAATATTTATTAACTTTTCGCGAGCATATTTTCTTACATTGTTGCATGCAAATATGTTTATTCTTAATATAAGTTAACTCTTTATATTTATTACAAGTTTAATTATCATTACAAAAAAAATATCACATTGCATTTAAAGGGGTTTGAAAATGAGCACTTGAAATAATTCTTATAATGCTAGACTGTGATTGTTATGTTCAGTGGCAATGGTGTACATTCTTGTCTTGTCCAAATAGTCTTTTCTAATAACGTTAAATAAAATATCGACATTTGTAATAGGACATCACTATAAAATTGAACACTAAACATGGCATTCTTGGCAAGCATGAGAACTGTAATGAAGTCATTTTAAATCGACTCCGAGCATAGACAAAAATGTCGTTATTTCTTTCAGCGT